>AYEL01075792.1:0-34250 GCA_000484575.1 Olivierus martensii
ATTATTATTATTATAAATAATAATTATATTATTTTATATTAGTAACTAATGAAAGTATTATAATTTTAAATAAATGTACATAAAATTTATATTTAAATCAATTGCTAATTGTATATAGATAGATAGAATATCACACAAACAATTCTATCAAAAAATATCATGGGAGAAACACGATCTTTCAAATCATGTGCAAAATAATTGAATGTAAACAAAAATTAATTGATCATGTATTTTCTATCATATGAACCTTGCTATTTTATATAATCCAGAATATTTGATGAGATATGAATATTTGATTAAGGTATTTGATTACAATCAATTCGATTAAGCCATAACAATGTTTTATATATTGTGAACATAAATATATACAGCACGAATATGGATATATAATATTTAAAATATAAATAAAATCTATATATTGGATAAAGAAGGATTAATTTATTTATTTAAAAGTGAAGCACAAATATGATTTCATTATATTTACATTGTTATTAGAGATGCTTGCATTCTCAATAAGAATCTTATCTATGACTTCATTAGTAAAATCATTGTGATAAATTACGTGAATAGAAGTTTGTTTACTTTTTAATTATAGCAATTAAAAACAATTCAATAATTTATACAAATTGACATAAGCCGATGCATGCACCATCAAATTACTAAGAAAAATCCATCAAAAATGAAAAAAATTTGGTTAATAATGTAAGAACAAAGGGGAACACTCTAGCAAATTTTATGGAAGAATGATTGTCAGAATCTTGCCAGTGACTATTCAAATAATCTAAGAAATTAAAATATTCATAGAAAATTTAAACTTTGTATAAATTTATTAAACAAATATATTGTTTATATCTAAAAATAAATAAACAAATAATTGCCCTAAATATAAAAATATAACTGATCAGACAAATAGGTATATATTCTGATTGCACCAAATGGATGCCAAATGAATGGTATAATAAAATTTTTTCTTCTGCATAATATTAATTATTTTTAAGTAATTAAGTTTTGTAAATTATAAGACATGAACACAGCATCCCTACCAATTCAATTTGGATTGACAGGGATGATGAAAGAGATATCCGATTTGGAACAATGAAATTGACATTTGGACTCAATGAATTAGATCACCCACCACACAAGTGTAAAAATATAGCATATTTTAAAATTCAGCATAAAATAATAATAAAGTACATTCAGAAAAAATTTATGCTGAAAGTACTTTATTTCTTATTTTAGTCAGTATAGCAGAAGTTATGAATACTCTTTTTAAATTTAACAATTCTTAATCCTTGAGGATGTCAGATTTTTGAAGAATTGGCTATATTAGCAAGAATTTGCTATATTAACATGGATTTGTCATATTTTTCAAAGTTTTACTGATTTATGCTTTGTTGTTTTTAAATTAAATTTAATGCATATTTTACAAACATTATAACCTTAGATTTTTAGAACTTAATACAGAATTTGATACATGGAAAGAAGCAATATATTAATTCTAAAAATGCATAAAAAATTTTTAAATACTATATTTACTTACTTGTAGATGCAGTAAATTCAATGTTGAAACTGCCATACATTCTCTGTCTTGAGAAGGAGGCCAATCACAAGAATTTTCTAATCCATCACAAATTTTATTCATTAATTCATTTATAAGTTCAAATGTTGTAAAGCATACATCAATAATGAAAGGAATCTGAAGCCCAACTGTACTCTCTTCACTAGTTGACCATATAAAAGTCTAATTTTATGAAATAAGTTTTAATAATTAAATTACTTAATTTTAAATAATTTTGTTTTAAATATAACTTATATATACAAAGTGTAATATTAATGCTTGCAAAGTCGCGGGTTATAATGAATGCAATACTATTAATTATAACTAAGCCTAACGGTTATTATAACAATTTGAGAGGTCGGCCAGGTGGTAAAGTTTGGATTACCACCCTGGAGGATCCAGGTTCAAATCCGGTCCGACAACTCCAGTTTTTCAGGAAAGGTCCGGGCCCGGTCCGTTGAATCCCATCCTTCAACCATCCGGTTGACCCCATCATAGGTGCTGGCCAGCCTGTGATGGGCGTAGCCACCGCTAGTACAGAATATTCCAAGAGGATATGGCGGCGTAATATAAATAACCTAACAATTTGAGAGCGTTGTCATTTGCGTTCAAGCAAAATAAATTCGCTTCTAGATATTCGACATCATCAACAAGAAGTAACTCTCCATTTTAAATATTTCTATAAAATTATTACTCAATAAACATGTTTTAATTCTTAAAAGTATGATAAGTTTTTAATTTAGTTGTTCTCTTATTGGATTACTTTAATAAAATTTTCGCTGCATGAATATTGTTCATTATTTTACATTTTAATATGACAAAATTAGCATAACATTATGTAAATCTACTTCTTAAGTACAGTAATAATTTATTAATTTTCAAAAGAAGCTATCATGAGGATAAGAATTTATAATTAATGATATGAAGCTTAATTATGCCCATTAATATTTAATCAATTAATTTACTGTTATTATTCAGTTCAGAATTATTCAGAAGATATTTAATCTTTGTTTAGAAGAGAACAAATAAGTATTTTCATGCATTCGGGATTTATTCCTCAAAATTAACCATTTATGAATCGTTAAACTTTGTAAAGAGATACTGTTTTCAAAATATTAGCCAAGCAAGCACTAATGCGAACTTGTTGGCCGGATTGACCGCGTGTTAATGCTTCTGCTATTCACTCTGAAGGACCCGGTTTCGAGTCTCGGGTCCCACTCCTTGAAAATATTTATCATGGGGTCCCGGCCCGGCCCATCGATCCCCGTCTTCCACAATCCAGCTGACTCCTTCGCATGGGTGGGCAGCCTGTGGAAGGGCTTGTTTCGCCCCGCCACTTAGTACTGCAGGGGTGGACAGCCTGTGGAAGGGCTTGTTTCGCCCCGTCACTTAGTATTCTCACTAAGTGGAAATTGGCGTCATCTGTTTTCAAAAAAATGCGAACTTGTGTATATATTTAACGTGTTTTTCTATTCTATATTTTAATTTGAATTAAATTAAATACGATTGGCCGTAATCAGAAGGATAATCTTTAGAAAACACATATATATACTATATCTGAAGCATAAAATGACAGAAATTGAAGAAAATGGTCTAGTTATAGATAATGGATCCTTTTTAGAAATCTTACATAAGTCAGAACATACATATATCATATAGTATGCAGTACTACTGTATAACAATGATGTAATGCTAAAAATAGTTATATTAAAGAATAAGCACATAAGTCACTTTGTAAAGCAGTCACTTACCATCTTGAGTATCAGGGCTCAATTCCGAAACCCGCACCTCCAGTTTTTCCGGAGGAGCCGAATTCGGGCCCGGTCTTTACCTAAAATAATCATACGTAAGTAAGGATCTATGAATGTCGGATGTATATAAGTTGGAGATTGCCTGTATATCTTAATTATGTTTTGATTGCTTTTGCGATAATTATGGTACTATACTATTTTGAATAGGTTTTTTAATAACATCAAATAATTTATGCAATTTATAAAAATAAAAATTTATCTATCTTCTATATTATAATTAGTCAAACGTGGCTGGCTAGAGTCCCTTTTTCTTTGAACTACTGTACCGATTTCTATAAATAGACTATCGTTAGAAAGGTCTAATTTTCGGATGTCTGGGACAATAGATCTTTTTTTTATTTGGCCATTTTCTAGGGCCTTAGGGGCCGAATTTTTATTTTATGACAATAAATATCAATAGATGGCGCTAAGTGTCAAAGAAATGGGCAACAGATAACTTACCTGCATTACTATTATTGGATTTTTACAGAATTACTTAGCTAAAAGAATTATTACTGATTATGATACAGAATACTGTTCAGCTAACCTTTTCACACCTTATTTAACCTTTTCATTGGATGTTTTATTTTAAAGGAAATTTTATGTTGAATTTGCAGTTAAGCCTTTCTACATCCATAATTACGATGGTGATATTACATGATTCTTTGAATCGTGGCGGAGAAAGCTGATAAGACATTTCCATGAACAACTTATACCCTGGCCAGTCCCATTACATATGCTTTTTAAAGATCAACACACAGCTAATCTTACTAAAACATGCTTCATTGAATCCTCAATAAAATACGGTCCAGTGAACAGCATCATTTAGAACTTCCTTCTTTTACATAAACAAATACACGAATCCTCAATAAAATACGGTCCAGTGAACAACATCATTTAGAACTTCCTTCTTTCACATAAACGAATATACCTTTCTTGGATTTGGGAGTTGGTTGTTTCTATCTACTTATTTCCGGCATCTTCTTCCCCGTGGGGTAAACTGGATTACCTATGGTTTGAACTTTTCCATTCGCTCTCCACTGCTATAGCCATAGCAGTCAAGATTGGATGATTGGTACTCGTTGTTTCTAAATTGTCTTTTCCTTCTATATGTATGTTTAGAAATAATATAAGATAAAAAGAATATAAAAACTGAGTAGAGAAATGTAAAATAATGAATTGCATAAAAGTTGAGCCATAAGCTCACATATATATAAATACAGCTTAAAGTGACCAATAAAAATATGGAATTTAAATTCCATACTTTTATTGATTACTATAAGCTGTATTTGTATCTATAATAATAATACAAATTTGAAAAGTAATAGAAATAATAAATTGAAAACTAGAAAGCAACAGATGGGGAATCATAGATGAAGGTGATTGTAGTATGTAAAAAGTGGCTGGGGCAAATGTAGATATATATATATATATACTATTATATGTATAATGATAAAAATTAGGTGAAGTAACAATAAAGATGCAAAAAAATAAAAATAAAATCAGAAAGAATGTTTATGGGGAAGCAAGACTGAGACAGACAGACAGATAACTTACATAGTTATCTGTCTGTCTGTCTTGTTTAGAAATAATATAAGATAAAAAGAATATAAAAACTGAGTAGAGAAATGTAAAATATAAAAATTTTTGTGTATTATTTTATGTACTTTGGGTGTATTCTTGAATTTAGGAGATCAATAATCATGATCCAAATTTAGGGAACTGACAAAGTACCATAGAATAGATAATAGCAGTGAATACTGATTTTTATTGTTTCTTGATATAAATTGTTTTTGGGATAAAATTGGATATGATTATTTTGGCATCACTCTAGATGGGAAATTAATTTTTGAGTAGGATTTTTTCAACCAGAGAGAAAGTGAGCAAAGCTTTTTGAATACTATCAATGTGTTATACTTAATGAGAATTCAAAAGTTTTGTAGTTGCACCAGTGGATTAAATGATAGACTGTTGTCTTTGAAGGGGATGGAATAAGTGCCAGAATATTCATATTTCTATTTGGAATCTCTAGTATTAACTAATAATTTATGCAGAAGAGGACAAAAGAAAATAGGGAATTTTAAAATGAATTTTGATGCAAATTTTGAATTTTATACTCAAAAGGGCAAAAGAAAATTAGGAATTGAGAAGAGAAATTCAGAAATAACAAAATATAAAAATTATTATTTATTTGGAGTTTTTGACAGTATTGGAAAAATGAATATTATTTATTATAATAATTAAAGTTTTTATTCATACAATACAAGGATTATATTCAAGAAATACAAATACAGCAATAGCAAATATATTACAAAGTTTTTACTCAAGCAATTTTAAATAACAATTCCATTATATAAAAATTTAATTTTCAAAAATGAAAAATTTGACAAAGCTTTTTATAAACTGTAATTTATATGTAACCGTTTTTCTACAAAAAGCATCTTTTGTCTGTGATAAATAGCTTTAAATATATTGCATATATCAATACAATATTTAAAATTTCAAATTCTGTCAACTTATAATGGGATGACATGAAGCCTTCAAAATTAATATTGTATTCTTTGTGTAAAAAAAGATTCATTCTGTAAAATTTGAATTTTTTGTATTGTCTTGATTTTGCTTTTCAGATACTTTGCATATATCCTGATACAAATTCAGATGATAAAAATAATTACATAAGAACATTGTTTTAAAATACAGTATATCTAAATTTTCAAATAATTTTAATGTCCTTCATATTCAACAAATAAATTTCAGAATATCAACATATTATTAATGTTTTGAACAGTCATCATTTTTGTTTCAAATGGTTGCCATTTTACAAGACACTATTAGGCACTTTCAGAATTAATATACATGTGCTTTGTATAATAAGGAATGATCTAAAATTTGAATTCTCTTCAATGGTAGGTTTTTGAGATATCTTATTGACAAAGTAAATAAATATGTAATAGCTAAATTTTGTAAAAAAAAAAAAATGGTTTAAAAATAATTTTATGCTAATTAATATAACTCTATTATATTTTTTAACTTTAATTTTTTTTATAGGAGGTGCATTCAACAGAACAGCTGAAATTAAATTTCCACAAAGTGGTCATCAAGTTACTGTAAAAGAACAATTTTTAGGACTGGATGTTTTTAATTACATGAAACTAAATATTGAAATAAGGGGTTCTCTCCCAACAATACCTTATGGTTCAAAGATTGAGATGGATGATTATGAGGAAGAATACACAAAAGTTTCAAATGGTGTACATTAATTTAAAAATAATTTCTTTGCTAAATATTATAGAGATTAATTTTTATATAATTATAAACAATAATTAAATAATTTATTTTATATTGAAGGTATAATCAGATCACATTCTTCACGATCCTATAGATTAGAAGGAAATATTTTAGAAGTGCCATTTACTATTGATCAAACTATATCCTATACTGTTTGTGAATTCGAACATCAAGATCCTATGTTAGATACAATGAGATTAAAAGTAACTCGAAACTTCATTGTTTATGATGACAAAGAGCAGATTGTTCGTTATGCAATGTCTAATAAGATCTCTCCACTTTCAAGTAAATTTATTTTATATTTTTATATTATTTGTTAAAATTTAAAGAAATAATACTAGGGCATTTAAATAAAAATATATATGAATATAATCATAAAATAATTTTAATATATTCCTGTAATGTTAAAATTACTGGTATATATAAGCAGAATTAAAATGTAATGATAGTATAGTACAAATATTGTAGTAACTTTGAAATGAGATATACTGTTAAAAGATTATATATAATATATTTATATATAATCTGTTATAATGAGAAATATATTATAACAAATTGTAAATATTTAAATGAACACAGATATTATTTAGTAGCCAAATGATCCCTAATGAATATTTTTGAATCAAATGTAATTTAATGATTAATTTTTATAATTTAGAATGACTGTTTTAATTTCAAAAATATTCACTAGAGGTCATTTGGCTAGTATATCATATTTTTGTTATATTCCCCTAATTGGCTTATGTTGTATTTAAATGAACATATTCTTTTAATGTGGTTCCTTACGATATTTATATATGTAGATTGCCTTACTTTATTAATCCAAAGGTTCTTTAAAATGATTTGTTCAGATTTTTTGAAAATCAATGAAAAATATTTTTATTTCAGAGTTTTAATAAGACATTGGAATTAATAATTTATGTTAACTTAGCCATATTTGAATATAGAACACATGATATATTCATAATATTCTGAATTATATTTCCAAAACAGAAAATACAGCTAAAAATAGTTCAAAACAGCTCTTTAGCAAGCACAAAAACTTTATTTTGGAAAAACTTTTCGAACCAAAGATCGGTTCCTCATCAGTGCCATTCACTTTACAAGAATGAACATTAACTGACATTTATAATGAATGGCACTGATGAGGAACCGATCTTGGTTCGAAAATGTTTTGCCAAAATAAAGTTTTTGTGCTTGCTAAAGAGCTGTTTTGAACTATTTTTAGAATATTAAGCAAGTTGTATTTTGTGCATTATGAGAAAATACAGCTGATATATATAATAGAGTCTCAATTATCTGAGGAAGCCTCATATGATTAAAAATTTAGATAACATAGAAAGTTTGATAAATTATTATTAAATAAGTTGGATTAGAATTGCATTAATGTGATGATACATATTCTTTTTTCAAGTTAGATCTTATTGAATATAATGACTTTTATTATTAATATATAATTTAAAACTGAATTGTCATTCATCTTGTGTCGATTTTTAAAATTTTTATAATAAATTAGCTGCAAATAAAATTATGTTTTAGGCCTAATATATAATTTAAAACACTTTTTATTTTATTATAACTTTTCTTATTACAAAAATAAAAAAAAATCAATACAAAGGTGAATGACAATTCATTTTTAAATTCAGAACCTCAGTTAATTAGGTCTCTGCTGCAATTCAAAATACAAGTAGTCCTTAACATATGAAAAGGTTTGGCTTGAATCCTACCATTGTAAGTCAGAGCAGTTATAAGTCAGAAATGCTGAAAATTTATAGATTGCCCATTACCAATATTTATTATTACATGTCACTTTTTCATAATAAACTTAACAAACACAAAAATACAAGAACCAGACACAAAATAAATGATTTTTATATATATATCAAACTGTTGATCAAATACTCAAACCCTTTGTCAATTGCATTGACTAATCACAAAATTTATCGATGCTATTCCCATTGTAAGTATGAATGATCATAAATTTAGGTAATCGTAAGTTGAGGACTACCTGTACTAAGTTACTTATATGAAATAAATAAATTTATTAAATATGAAAAATGTTTTAATCTTTATGAATTAAGGCTACCTTCCATATTCATTCTTAGATCAGAAATTCCCAGTAAGCATAAGTTATAAGTTCAAATTAATTATATTTCTGCCCTTTAAAATACATTTCCAGTTGTCTATTTGTAGTGACAACTGGAAATGTAATAAGATTTAGTGAGATCATCAAACTAGTATTTCAAATGATTTTAATAGTTATGTCAACATACTAGAGAGATGATCAAACTTGATTATTTAAAGCAGCAGTTCTTCAACTGTAGTCGCAGAGACCACTGAGGGTCCGTGAGAACCTCTCAGTGTTCCACAAAGGTTCAGAAAAATACTAAGACAAGAGCATTTACTCTTTAATTGCTAAGAATAAATTATGAGGGAATGAAAATGGGGGTCCGTGAGGGCAAGTGATCTCTGAAGGGGGTCTGCAGTCTAGGAAAGTTAAAGAACCACTGATTTAGAGGATATCATAGTAACTTTACTATGACTATTTAGGATCATGCTAATCTTCCTCTTGAAGAATTCAGAATGAATTATGCATCCCACACCTCCAGATTTTTCAGGTGTCTGGATTTAGTCCAACAAATCCAATTTTTACCTGCAATCTATCATAGTTCAGAGCAACTTGGAATGATTTAACTTGGATTACAGTATATTGATTTTTATGAAATTCAGTAAAGAGACTATACCAATGAAGAAGACTTTGATAAAATATGTTAAATATTTTGTGATTTTTATGAAATTCAGTAAAGAGACTATACCAATGAAGAAGACTTTGATAAAATATGTTTTAATTCCACACTTAATAAAAATAGCAATCCAAAATACAGACATGTTTGGATGTGGGTGATTAGTTCTTTCCAGAATTTTTTTTTTAAACATAATATGTACATAAATATAAGATTTACAAAATTTATTTCAATTATATTTATAAGTAAAAATATATATAAAATTATAAATTTTCATTTTTAAAAACATTTCATTAAGCTGAAGATCCTTGTAAAGATGGAAAATATCAATGTGGTGAGAATAGTAAATGCATTGTGGAAGGTGATAATTTTAGATGTGTTTGTGATCAAGGATATGAATATTTATATGAAGATAATGTAAATGGAGAAAGAGCAACTTGTCTTGGTAAATAATAAACAATTATACAATTATCATTGTTTTCACAAAGATTATTAATCTCATTAAAATAATTTTTCCAAAGATATTAATGAATGCTCTGTTGGAAAGGCTAACTGTCATTATAATGCTAACTGTATTAATCTTCCTGGTAGCTTTTTATGCCAATGTCAAGCAGGATTTATTGGTAATGGACTTGATTGCAGAAGTAAGTAATAACTTATTTGTATATTTAATCTTTAAAAAGAAATGATTCATAGTCTATATTGATTTTTAAAATTAGTTAATTCATAATCATTGATATCAATTAAACAAACACTGAATATATTTAATTATTGTAATAAATTAATAAAATCTTTATTGGTAATTTTTTTCATTTATAGTATTTGTGATAGTCTAACAATATATCATCAGTCCTAAATTGATAAACTAGTTAATTAATATCAATAAAATGATCAGGTAACCCTTTCTATTTCAGGCAGCCCCTAACTTTTATAGGTGGATCATTCCTTGAAACCTTATGTAAATCGAATCTACACATCAGAGCATATGTTGTAGAGTATTAGTGGGTCACAAATATTAACATTAAAAATAATTATATTAAAGAATAAGCACATAAATCACATGGTGAAGTATTCAGTTACTATCTTGAAGAATCTGAATTCAATTCCAAGTCCCATATCTTCAGTTTTTTCAGGAAGGACTAGGCTCAGGCCTGACTCCTTAACTAAAATTAATCTATATAAGTATGGATCTACATATGTCAGATCTGTGTAAGTCAGGGATTGTCTTTATTTGATTAATATCTTTTTTTAAAATTTAAAATTATCAATATTTGGATTATTATTATTGTAGTAATAATGATCCAACTTTGATAATTGTTAACATACTTGAACACCTCTAGTACAATATTTCCTAATAAGATATTGCAATCATTTTCCAGGAGATTGTAAACTATAATCTTTGTTCACTATAAAATTTCAAGTTATTAAAAAAAAAAAGAAAATCTAAACATTTATAAATAATTTATTTCAATAATTATTCTGATAAAAATCAAGCAAAATAATACCATAAAAATGTTTTAATTAAGTAGATATCATTCTATGTTGTAAATATGAACTGCAAAATATAATTTATACAAAAAGTTAGTCTCCAACTTACACAGTTTTGACTTATGCAATTTCAGAGATATATGGATGCACAAGTCTTTTAATTTTTGTTAAATTTCCATAAAACATTAATGAAAAATTTAATGAACAAATTACATTTTTGTGAAAATATCACTTATGGCCTTAAATTTTCTTATCTATGGATAAGGTAGGTTCATAAATTTCATTTGATCATTCTGTTTGCTGATGTGCCCATTTATGTATATTGAATTTAAGCATTGTTGAACTTATGCAGTTTTTGATTTACACAGAATTTTTTTTAGACAAATTAACCATGTAAGTAGAGGGCCTACTATATATAATTAATGAGTCATTTGAGATTGTATTTTTAAAGGTACATTTTTTGGAAAATACAAACTTAAAAATTACTGCAATGTTAACTATAGATAAATAACATTGATTGTATGAGAAAATATTTTTTAATTCTGCACATTAATTTTTTCATATATATATATATATATGTAAGATCCGCAATAATCTCACAATTAAAGTTGGAAAATATTTATTTTTATTAGTGATGTTCAACGTACATTTGTTCAGTTTAATATCCCTTCTTTGAATGCTTTTCTTTCTTTCTTCCTTTGTGTTCTTGCTTTTAACCCCCAGGGCCTAATATGCTGTCCAATCCATTCTTCTACTCATTATTGGAATCGTTCTCTATTGGTGGGCCTTATATATATATATATGAAAAAATGAATGCTCAGAATTAAAATATACTTTTATCATACAATATATATAGTGTAAAATATTTTCTCATATAGTATATACTATATTTACAGTGACCATATTTTTTTGGAGAAAATAAATGACAAATCAGAAACTGTTTCATAATAAGAAAAAGCAGGTTGCATTTATTTGTTTCACTAAAACTGTAAAGCCTTATAACATTTATTATAAAATATAATAAACAATACCAATAATAGAAAACATAATATAATGAACAATACAATGTTTTAAACAATCATATTATACTTTTAAAAAATTTAATTTTGATATTTTTCATGAGAATGAACTTTTCTAATAAATCAGATTTGAATCTTAATTCATAAAAATCTATACACATCATGTTAAGTTGCATTTGGTATAAATACATGTTTCTGAAGTTTTGACTTTTAATTAGGTTTTCTCTAATCTAAGTTGCATTTGGTATAAATACATGTTTCTGAAGTTTTGACTTTTAATTAGGTTTTCTCAGTGGTCCATATATTATTCACTAATGAAAGTATCCATTCAGTGGGGGCATTAGATCCAGGGAGAAAATAAGCAAAAATTGATGATTTTTAAAATGTTTTTAAATGATATGTGCTTGTCTGTAAAGTATTTAAAAATTTCAACCCATCTACATTGGCAGGACTTGTGATTTTGTCTCCATTTTCTATCTTTTCACAAGTGACATAACACAGAAACATGACACTGTCACAAAAAATGAATGTTTCTGTGGACCATCTATTCATGCCAGTATTCAATTTACTATTTCAATTCACAAAATAAAGGATAAAATGGCCATTTTAGAAAATAAAATAAATCTAAAGGAAGAACAGTGAAATAAAGGACTGTCCTCTTAAATAAAGGACATATCACTGTAACTATATTAGTAGTATGTGCATCTAGCATTTCTCAGATATTTTTTTCAAATAATTATCCCTAACTTATGATCAATCAAAGGCTATTTTTCTGGATCAATCAAGTTGAAACTTTATAAGTCAATTCATTTTCATATTACACAATTCATATCACCCTCTCCCATGATATGATTTAAATCCAACAAAAATTTATATATATTCTAAAAACTTTGGTAAAAAGATATTTTTCATTTGAATACAAATTTTTTCCAAAAAGTTGTATCATGTCTTTAAAAAATAACCGTTTAGTAAAAAAATTGTTTAATTAGTATATCCCAAACTTGATCAAAGTAGCCTGTGAAAAGTTTTCATTTGGTCTATGATTTAAGCAAACATAATCTAGAAAAATGAAAAACCTGAAACTTAAAAATAATGATAAACTTGCTAATTAATATAAATAGGCTTGTAGGTACTCACATTTAATAAATCTGTATGCCAGAGGTAAAGGGCACTATGTCCATTTTTTTCAATATTGGAATAATGCTATTTAGTTAGCTGTACTTTTGTTACACTACACAGAGGTATATGTAAATAAATCCTATTTCAATAAAAAATAGAAATATTAAAAGGAAAATGACATTATGTCCACAAACTTTTTTATCATGTTTTAAATTTAAAAAGTAATAAACCTTAAAACCTACAGTATTATAACTTAAAAGTCAATAGTCCAAAGATTAAATGTACAAGGGTTTATTGAAAAATATTCATTAACAAGCAAGCTGGAAATAAAGAAACACAAAGAAAATCTTTAAACTGCCTTCCTGTAAAATTTTACTTTTGTGACGTGGTGCCTTTTACCTCCAGCGTACAGAAATATAAATAAACATGTAATAAACGATTATACTAAATATCATTAATTCATCATTTATTGTGTATTTACTTATATTTTAAACTTACTGATTACTTGACAAACTTTGAAAATCTTACAATGTAAAGACACACTATTTGTCAGATTAATAAGTAATTTTATTTATAAATAAATGTGTTATATTATTTGTGAGTTGCTCAATAAAACACAATTTCATTTATCAGATGTGGTATTTTTATTAATAAAAATGACTCATAAAATAAACAAAGATAAACAAAATCTCTTGCTTTAACTGTCTATAATAATTTAAAAAAGCACTTCTAGCAAGATATAAGCAGACTTTTAATTACTTAAAAAGTTTTCAGACCTGATTAAAGTCCATCAGTACAACGTTTCCTATCTAAATCATTCTAAAATTCTCACAATGTTATAGAACAAAATTTTTAAATAATAATAGACTACAATTCATATTAACAATTTTGAAAAATAAAACATATTAGTCCATTCTAAGATTAACAAATTTGAAAAATAGAACATAACAGTCCATTCTAAGAATACATGTAATAAAGTAATATATAATATTAACATATAGAATTTAAAATCTATAAAAATATTAATATAAATACACAAATATAAATAAGATAAGATTAAATTCAAAGAAATATAAAATAAATAAATAAACATATAAAACGCATAAAGAAAGGCAAATAACGTAAACCCATTATTATCCAGAATCCAGGAACATGGAGGACCCCACATGTCTAAACACCTCATTTCAGCAGCATCAATGAAGAATACACCTAGTAACACCCAAAGGGACGAGAAATACAAATACTTAATATGGAACATAGTCAAGGCAAGCTAGATCAACATAACTATATCCTATTCTTAGCAGCCCATACCCATGATGGGGGGTGCCGCCATCATGGGTATGGGCTGCTAAGAATAGGATATAGTTATGTTGATCTAGCTTGCCCGGCTTAAAGAAGTTTGACTGTATACTATTTTGAGTCTCTATCCAAACATAAGATTAGAACCAGCATGCTTAGAGCTATACAGGATATTTCTTGAATACTATTTTGAGTCTCTCTATCCAAACATAAGATTAGAACCAGCATGCTTAGAGCTATACAGGATATTTCTTGAATACCTACCTGAGGACAAAACTGATCCCAACACCCTAAGGGACTTATGCCATCTGTTATTGCATAATGCATACTTCGAGTTTGGCGGTAACTATTACAAACAAACTATAGGTGTCCCGATAGGGAGTCCATTATCGAGGGTTTTAGCAGAACTGATAGTGAGAAAGAAGGAGATGCAAGTTCTGCCAGCATTATTACCAACTGTTAGACTATATAAAAGGTATGTAGATGACATTATGGTTATAAAAGAGAGCTCTCAGGATCAACAGAATTTAGAAAAACTGTTTGAAGATAAAACTTTAGGACTGGTGCTAAAAAAGACAAGACAGAATAGTATGGAAATAAATTATTTGGACATTAAAATAGAAATAGTTAGGGGTGAATACCAAACTAATGTTTACAGAAAGGATACCTATGTACCGCTATTTATAGAAAAATCATCTAAAGACCCCTGGCACATTAAAATTGCTGCATTTAAAGCTTTATTAAGAAGAATAATGACACATTGTAGCACTATAAAAAATACTGAAGAAGAATTAAACTGGATTGTTAACCAGGCATAAATTCACGGGTATAAAAGAAGCACTATAATGAAGTTATGGAATGAAATCTGGTGTAAAAGAAAAATAAAGATAAAGGAACATAATGAAGACAATCTAGATCTCGATGAAATCCCTTATCCGGTTGAAATCAATCCACTATTCTTAAAATTTAGAAGAAAAATAGAGAGACCAGCTAAAAAGAAAATAACTTTCAAAAGAAACAATACTTTATTCAACATGTTAAGAAATGATAAGAACCACCGACAACTAAAAAATTCTGGACTTTATCAAGTTCCCTATAAAAAACAACGACACAGGCAAGGAAGAAATATATATTGGATGTACATATAGATCTGTACAAAAAAGAATAAAAGAACATAAAGCAGATATTGATAAAGGACATCAGAGTACTGCGCTCGTGCAAAGGATTTTGAATTTTGATGCCCAAGCTATATGGAACGACGTAAAGTTACTAAAAATAACACAAGACCCGATAAGGGCAAAATTCGCAGAGGCTTTCAAAATTTTTAAGAATAAAAGGGCAAAAAATAATACCATAAACAATATAGAACCAAATTTAGTAAGTTCCATGTGGGGCTGGTGTAACAAAATAGTGCGAAAAAAACGGAAATATCAATTTACCCCTAACAGCTTAACGCGTCAAGTGGCCTATATGTTATCTTTATAAAAAATTATTAGTTGAATTTTTAATTTATATATTTATAATTATAAAGTATTTAATAACTTCCGGTTCGTGTAAGAATTTTTAAACTATTAATATTTAGCGATCGTCTTTGTTTGAATTCAAATCATTTTAATTGTATTCTAAAACTGTGTTTTTTAACATTTATATTGTTTTATGTATTGCTGAAGAGGACCCAGAGGGTCGAAAGCACTACAATAAATTTATTTTAGTTTAAAAAGAAAGAAATCTGAAATCTGTATTTATCGACTATCCTGCTCTTTGCGCTTGTTTTTTGATATTTGTTTAAATTATGGAGCAGCTTATTTCGAGTCTTAATAATATTCTTGGAAACCATTAAATATTGAATTTAAGAATTTATATAAAAATTGGCTATGCATTATAAGGTATCTATACTCAAACTTCATTCTGTATATCTTCCATTACAGCTGAGATTAATTAGTTAAAAATAATCTTAAACAATTTCAACTTATCTTAACAGTCTCAGTAATAAATGAAATTCCATTTGTGAATACTGAAAAATGATTACTAATATTTTACTGAATATGAAATGTAGGTAGTCTTTAACTTACAATGGGTTTGATTTGAACCCTAATGTAAAATAGAGCAGTTGTAAGTTAGAAATACTTAAAATTTATGAATTGCCCACTACCAATATTTATTATTATATCATATTTCACTTTATTGTAATAAACTTAATGAACATAAAAAATATAAGAATCAAACACAAAAAGGATGCTTTTTGTATATCACCATTAGTCAGGGATTCAAACTTTTTGCCAATTGTATTGACTAATCACAGAATTTATCAATAATGTAGCCGTAATAAGTACAAGTAGTTGTAAGTCAAGGATTCCTGTATCAGAATTTGCATATATCAAATTAGCAAATATGAAAGATTTAAATCTGAAAATTAAATCTGTTAATATTAGTTCATTTCAATTTAATTACCTTTTGTAAATGAAGATCTAAAGCTATGTTGTTTGGTAACTGGCCTCCTACACAAAGTATTATTCCTTCAGGTTGTTCTAATGTATAAATATCCATCACTGTCTAAAAGTTTTTTAAAATTTAATATAATATACTAGAAATCATTTTATAATTATTATAGTCTAACATCTTACCTCAAAAGATATTTCATCAAAATATAATCTATCACACATATCATAATCAGTACTAACAGTTTCTGGATTATAATTTAGCATTATAGTTTTTCTGCCCATCTGAAAATAATTTAGTATGAAAAAATTTGCTTTGTTACAATTACTAAAATGATATTTAATTTAAATAATATTTTAATCAAAACAAAATTTATTGCCCTTCAGTGTAGTAAAGTTACAAAAAAAATTTGTTTTAATTTTAAATGAAATTTATTGAAATATTATGAGCTTGAATATTACTATTTTATTCAAACATATACATGTAAATTAAAAGATATTTTTTTAATTCAGGAATTAAATTTCAAAATAGACATATTATCAAAGCATGGATCTAGGAAAAATCACAGCTAGTCCTAATACAGAATATGATAATTTCAGGTAGTAATGCATGTCTAACAGCATCACAATCTGAGGATCTATGTTGGACTCAATTTTTTCAGAGACAAAATGTAATCTCTGTAGTTCAATAATCTTTCCACAGAGACAGCAGTGATTATTAGGTTTTAAGCAATGCTACAGTCATTGTCTGCTAAGAGATAATGACTGTAGCAACCAATGTAATTATCCATTACATTGCATTTCATTGATATTGAACAAATTAAGTAATTGAAGAATGAGCTACTTTATCTCAGAAAAAATAACAGCAAACATACTGAAGAATTCATTGAAAGAAACATGGAATGAACTGAGTTTGTCAGTAAATGCACAACTAAAATGTAATATTAATTAATATTACAAGCATTATATTATTTAATGCTTTAAAGAAACACTCACCAAAAGTTATGAAAAATATAAAATTTGAAAATAATTTTTGTTAGTTGTAATAATATAATGCTTTAAAGAAACACTCACCAAAAGTTATGAAAAATATAAAATTTGAAAATAATTTTCAGACTGATAGAATGAGAATGAAAAAACTTCTAATCAACACTAATCAGGAGATTAACCATTTTCAAATTAACTAAACCAATACAGTATCAAACTTCTCCTGATGGACAAAGTTTATATTAAATTGTTATACGATTATTTTTGAATTAAAGCTATGGTGCTACCATCTGTTGTTGAGTTAATAATTAATTAATTAAATTTAGAACTTTAGAACTAAAGTGGTGCCATCTAGTAATTAATGATTATACTATAATTTTTAAATTAATTTTCCCCAAAATAAAATTCTATTCCTCCGCACCAGACTCAAACTGGGATCTTTGGGATAGCACCCCAACACATTGCACTGGACTCGAACCGGGATCCTTGGGAAGCACCCCAATGCCTTAACCAATTAGACCATGGTGACCTATAGCAGAATTTCATTTCAATATACGAGGTACGTCCAGAAACTAAGTTCCATTTCAATTTATCTCTGCTGCAGCGCTGCGATCGCAGTTCCGCATATGCGCGGTAAACGCTCGTCTTTTTCAATTTTATTTCTATGTCATTTTCATAAAAATCTCCTAGCTGGCATTATTGAAAACTTTCCTTTTGTTCTTTATCATTCTTATGCTCATATAGTTTCTCCTATAAATTTCTTAAAGACATGTGTATAGTCTCCTTTTTCTCAGATCCTGATTACACAAAGGAATCTGAGAGAAATCTGAATAAAATGAGAAGCATAAATTGTGTATCTTTTTTTGTTCCTTAGTCCATAAAAACTGTACTGGATCATAAGACTAACACATTTTAGAACATTGCAATTTCAATTTTATATATTTTAAAATATTTTTACTATAATTCCAGAACAGAATATGTTTATTACTTAAATGTATTATGTAGTTTGATATTACCACTGCTGAAGAGGATATGTTTGTAATAAAAACATTACAGTTATAATAAAAAATATTTTATATTCATCATTTCCTGCTGTGAAAGTGCTTAGATTTTGACTATCTAAATTGAGCTTTTTTAGCAGTTAATAATTTGAAAGCACATATACAATTTAAACCATATTAATGTCAATTATTATGACATATAAGCTTAATTATCAGCAGTTAAAATCAATAGCAATATTAATTATTCAGAAAGGATCTAAACTCAGCTTAACTTAAATAAACTTCTTTATTAAATAATAAAGTTCTTTCAGTATGCAACCATCAATATTAATAAACAGAACAAAATGTTTTTAATTAAATTCATAAAGATTAATAAAAAAGATCAATTAAAGAAAGTATATAAGATGCTGACAAAAAGTTGAAAATATCACAAGTATATTTGATCTACAATAGTGGAAATTTAGATCTATCAATAAAGACAGTCAATGTCACTGATTTATGATTTATGAAAAATTTATGATTCAGAATTGTATATACAACTAGCAAATGCAGGAATAGGTCAGCCATTATGAATTTGAGAACATCTGCACTTCCTTATAAATATATTCATATAAAATGACTGTCAACTTTAGTAAGCAAGACTTATTTATAAAGTCTGTCTTATTGCCTTGTTTGAAAATGCATTTCCAGCTTTCCATAATTATATACAATAAATGCTATGTGTAAATCAATAAAAATGCAATAAATAAGTATCATAAATACATAAAAGACAAACTAATACAAAATATTATAATAGAGGTTGCTGTCCTAGCTATGATAACATATAAATGGTGTATTCAAATGAAACCCATTTGAAATGCACCATGTGATGAGTTGATATTTCAGGGAACACCACAAGGAACATTGTTATAGTTATAGTTCAGTTTTCAATTCAACTGCAGTGTTTAGTGATGTTTCATCTATGTGCTGCAGGAATTGTTCGCTCTCATTGCAATAGCACATCAAATACTACAAGCTGAGGTCCATTCAATGTTCCTTGTGGTGTTCAGTCAGCACGCGGGCCACCCGCTAGAACCATTGGCTTACATCCCTTAGCTATTAAAAACTGAACTATATCTTTGCATATCCTGCTTGGACGGATTTTCGATCACACCAGCCATCTTCAACATACTATCAGAATAATTGTTTTAATACTACTATATAAAAATGCAGTGCTATACTGTATACTTAATTATAAGAATGATTTTAAATATTTTGGATATCAAAATTTTATTTTGTTAGAGGAATTTACATAAGTTAGTTTTCTAAAGTCAAATTCTTGTACCAATAATAAGAAAATGAGATTAAGTTGCCTGAAAGATTTTTTCAAAAAGCATAAAAATACAGATATTTCTTTACTATGAAATCAGATTTTCAAACTTTCATATATGCAAACTAACTGAATTATTTTCAAAATTTTTAAACATGAAATTCAAAAATTTATTAAAATTGTAATAATTTTAGACAGCAAAATCTAAGATATTATTATATAATTAGTTAGCATGTTAGTCCAGTATTTCAAGATTGAGGGAATTTTTGATGAAAGTTGTCTTCTAATCAGACATTAATTCCAAAGACTCAAACATAATGATGATAACTGCACAATAATTCATATATTACACAACAGAACTCTCCAACTTCAGTACTTATAGTTCATAAAGAATTTGTGAAAATCAAATTTTGTATAAGTTGAATTTTTTATATATTATAATTATTATGGTAAATAAACTCTAAATCTGCAAAATTAAACTGTTAGATTAAATAAACATTTTTTTATGATCAAAAATAATTTTTATTTAAAATTAGTGCTGTCTTTGAATTAATAATAAAATTAAATAACAAAAATTAAAAAGTGGCATAATCTATAAAATAATTATTTCATGTAATTTAAGGATTAATTTAATGATGATATCACTTTTAATTTTAACTTGCATCATTTCAATCTTAAGTTATGCTTTCAAAACTTGCTAAAAAAGTTCAAAATTTTAAGCTGAACTTATTAAATTTGAAAAGCAGAAAATTGCAAAAATATAAATTTTAAAAATTTAAAATTTTCAATATAAAAATGAAAATTAAGCTATCATTATCATTGTATAGTAAACATATACAGTAACTCTCATAGTTAGGTTCCTATAAAATCCAGTATAGTGTAAAATTGTGTTATACAAAATTAAGGTTTACTGCAAATTCTATCATGTTAAAATGAAACTACATTCTATAAATACCATGTTGTTCAAGGGTTACCAAAATTTTCTGATAATTTAAAAGAAAACAATGTTGTAGAACCATGTTATATGGGGATTGCTACTATCTTAATTTATAATGGTATTATGATATTTCAATAAACAATCTGTCAATTAGATTTGTTCAATTGTTTCCATTGATGATAAAGTTTTGATTAATGATATTTTTATAAATATAATACAGTCATCAATTCTGGTACATAGTTGCATTCTTTATTGATTTATTGTTTCTGCAAAATACTGCTTATTAAATCTAAGATCAAATCTATCAAAATTCAATCAATTTATTCAATTACCACAATTAAAATTAACTACTAAAACTAATCAATTCAAGATTTCATTTAAATATCTCAACTGAGATAATTTGGTGAAATATTTCAACAAATATTAAAATATTCAATGAATGGATTTTCAAAGTTACAATCAGCCACAGAAATCTTCCATGAGGTAATAATTTCTATTGCATAAAAAAACCAGAAATTTGTCTAATCAACTTCGTATCATCTAACTGACATTCCCCTTTAATTCATAATTTGATCAAAGAACAAGCACTAGTAGCAGTTTAATTCCCTTTAATACTATTGATGAAAAATTATTATTTAAACACACTATAATTGTCCTATATCTTAATGGTATTTTTAAACTTTTTGATTTATTTAAAAACTTCTAAATTTATTTGGTGAGACCATATTTTTATCATTTAATTCTGTAAGATGATTCATCTTCATCATAAATTCTGTTTCAATTATTGGTGTTTTAAATAATAAAAATAGTGTATGTTCAAAACTGTCATATGGTCAAAATTTTTTAAAATAAATGTTTATTAAAGTTGTTTCAAACATTATAAAAAAATATTATAATTTATTAAATTATGCATGGTTTATTCAAATTTACTATTTGTATATGTTTATACAATATATTTTCTTGAATAAATTTTAATATAAAAATAAATCGTCAAAAATCAACAACATAACAAAATTAGAAAAAAGTGAATTAAATTAGTGAAATAAAAGAAAAAAAATCAAATTACAAAAACAAGTTTCATTATAACTGATGAATAGAAAGTTCAATTTGCACAGAATAATCCCTGACTGAACAATTTTCCCAAAACAAAGTGCCAAATACAGATAATTACGGTAATACCCGGATTTACGCGAACTCGGAGTTACGCAGTTCTTGATTTTTTCGTTTGGCAACACTGTTGTACACTAGCTTGCTGTGATATGCATTGCACGTGCTTCGCGCGAACTCTACATGCACAATTACAATTCTACAATCGACGAAAGTTAAAATTGTTTTGTTACATGTTTTCTAAACCCTTAAAAAAACTATGCCATCCAAACGAAGTAAATCTGATTCTCCTGCACCTAGTAAGAAAAGGATTATGATATCTTTTGAATGTAAACTTAACATTATCAAGAATGAATGAAAATTTTATTTATTTAATTTTAATTATTAACAGAATGAAAATTTGTGAATTGGCAAAGAAGTTTGAGCTTCTGGAATCCACAGTAAGAACAATCATAAAAGATAATGAAAGAATTCTCAAACTGGTGAAAAATACTTAATCCTTGAACTCAAGTATAACTCGTAAATGTCATGGTATTATTGCTGAGATGGAAAAAAATGCTGAAATTATAGTATGATAATTAAGTAAAAGTGAATAATTTTTTACATAACTCATTTATTTTTTAATATTTTGCATTAATATTTATAAAGAACTGCAATTTTATTAAGTACCATATAACATTGAATATAAGCCGCACTTTTTATTCAAATTTTTAAGTCAAAGTATGGGTGCGGCTTAAATTCAAAGCGAATACCTATTATAAAATCATTTTTCTTTCCGATTTTTCAATTTTAAAATACTACTGCGGCTTAATTCGATGTAATACAGTATTTTTCTTCTAAACTAGTGTTTTTGTTAATCTTTGGTCCCAATTAAACCAAATTTATATGTATTTATATGCAAAGTTAGTCCTGGTCCCAATTAAACAAAATTTATATGTATTTATATGCAAAGTTGTACTCCGACTTACGCAATTTTCATTGGTCCCATCTATCGCATAACTTTGGGGTATTACTGTATTTTGTTCACTGCAGAATTTTTGTATTTTCATCTATAAATTAAAAATTTAATTCTCACAGATATTTAATCAAAAATGGAATTGGCTACATTTGCATCAGACAAAATACTATACACTATTGGTTCATCCCTAAAGATTTTTACATTACATTTTTATAATTTAAAAATAAAACCATTATTTTAATTTTGTATATGAAAAAAGAGCAGATTAGTCCATTAGGAATGTTTTGTAAACCTATATGATACTTAGTATGATAGCAATACATTACAAATTGGCAAAGTTGCCAAAAATTTTGTATTTTAATCAGATCTTTATTATATTATGTTAGGTTATAAAATGACATGGACTTTTTCTGTTAATTTTCTTGAATATTTGTGAACTATTTGTCTTTAGATTAAAATTCAGAAGGATCATCAACTCCCAGAAATGCAAGTTGCATTTTAGTAACTGTATTAAGTTTAAAATAAGGTTCATACTACACTGACGGAAAAAAAAATCCCAACACCAAGAAAGACTTGTGTTAGATAAACAAAATTTGGTAAGCGTGTTTATACATCTGAAAGATGACATCGATTCAAATTTCGCGCTTTTCGCATAAGTGTGGCGCTAGTAGCTCCACTCGGAATTTGCAAATACTATTCATTCTGAGTAACATCTTTTCCTTTGAACTATGATTATAAAGATACTCAATTTTTGGTTAAAAATTTTTGGGATGTGAAAATCTAGGAGGCAATAATCATCTTTCACTTTATTGATGCTGTTGGCTAATACAATATTTTCAGTTATTCTCAGTGTGAAATCAGAATGGCTAATAGTTCATTCAATTTTCCATAGAATACCCAAGAATTCCTTTCTGAATATCAAAATAATCTATCTTCTGATTTACATAGAACATCAGTTCTTCAGAATACTGTGTAAATCAAAAAAAAAAAAAAAAAAAAACGATAATATATTTCCTTTTAATTCATGTACATAACTTGCACAAAAAAAAAAAAAAAAAAAAAACCCAAAATGTACATAATTTGGTCAGTTTTTTAATTAAATTCATTTATTTCAACATAAAATAAAATACAAACAAAAAACCATTAAATATGAAGTTTTAAAAATTTCTGACTAAAAAAAGTATGATGATATGCACTTTTTTCTGTTAAAGATTTACTGCACTAATAAATATGAATGCTTTTTGTGTACAAAAAAGGATAAATTCCCCTTTTTTAGGTTTAATGCCAGTGTTAATAAACAAACAGTACTAAAAATGACTACAAATATGTGCAAAGAATAAATTTTTGTTTTTAACATTTTTTTTATTTTGAAAATATATTATTTTAAAAACTGTGTAAAATAAGATAAATGTAAATCTGGGATAGATGAATAGAAATTTGAGAATATTCCAAAAAATTTAATTATTCCTATATACAAATGATTGTAGAGTATATCTGATATATTCAAATTTGTCAAGACAAATTTTAAATTTAGTGATTTATAACAAAAACAAACAAAAGTAGCACTCTTAGCAGAAAAACAAGGATTAAACGGAAACGTTTTTGATCCATTCTAGGACCATCTTCAGTCATTAGATTTTAAAATTACAGAGACATCAACATCTGTTGGCACAATGCCAAAATTATACAACATGACAATCATCACGACAAAGGGTATTTTGCCAAAGCGCTGCAAATTCAACACTGAGAAAAATCTGAAGTTATCGTCGACAAGCAGGAACTGGAAGCGCTCTCCACTGTCTGGAAATGGCTTAACATGCATATCACGTGACTCATGTTTGTTTCTCTGTAGTTTTAAAATCTAACGGCTGAAGACGGTCCTAGAATGGATCAAAAACGTTACCATTTAATTTTTGTTTTTCTGCTAAGAGTGATACTTTCATTTGTTTTTGTTATCTCCTAGTATAGCAGAAGTCATGAACACTCTTCATTTAGTGGTTTGTTGTACAAAACCACTAAACTTAAAATTTTTATATAGCTTTTCATTCTTATACTAGAATTATACATAAAAATTTTAATATTGTTAACATTAATCAATCATCTAAATTTTATTTTATTTTTTTAGATAAAGGATGCTGATATTCCAAATAATTTTGTAGTTCATTTTAAATGAAAGATTTGCTACTGCTATCTTAAAACAATCAAGGTAAATATTAAGATATCAAAATAAAAATAAATTAGATGAATATAGCCAATCATCAATGAAAAAAGAAACAAAAAAAGATTAAATATTAAGTCATTGTAACTTATTTAATATTCAATATTAAATATCAAATTATGAAACTTACATTGACATTAATAATAATTCTGAAATCTTATATATTTTATAATTTAATTTTTCAAAGTTTCTAACACTTTCATAAAAATTTAAATATTTTAAATATGATACTGGAATAATTTGAATAAACACACATTATTTAAGAAACAATAAAAATGGCTAGAAAATGGAGTTAATTTTTTATATTTCAGAATCAAAGGAATAATATAATTTCATAATATTTTAAGATATTGTAAATTTTTATACAAATTTAGATTTTTTCTTTATTAAGGCTGAATACTAATAATAATAATAAAATCAAGTTTTAATTTTTTTAAAATATTTGGCACTTAAAAGAATATAGAGTATAAAATAACAAAGCTCTGTTGTATACATAATTATATACATATATATGGTGTACATTTAAAAATTTCTGTAAATATTTAAATTCATCTCTATTCCCTACTTTGAAATTAATATTTGTGTGATTTCTGTGGATAAGCTAAATACATGATTACATATGTCCCAAAAACAAAAAGGTATATAAAATAATAAATATAAATAAAAAGTTAACTGCAAATTTGTAAATTTGCAGTTAACATTAGTTATGTAACTGCTGTTATGTAAATTTTTGCAGTTAACATTGGTTATAACTGAAGAGGATGCTGTGCTGAAATGATGCAATGTAGAATTGGATATTTTTATATTGGAAAAACGGTATACTAGCGAGTATATAGCTAATAAACTAAAGCAGTTGATAAAACACTGGGAAATAGATGAAGAATATGCCAATGCAGCTGTTAATGACAATGCACAAAAAAAAATAACATCGATGTTTTTGGGACCGATGTTTTCTAACATCGATGTTATCTTTCGATGGTTTTATCAATGTCAAACATCGATGTTTTTCTATCGATGTTCAACACTAGTTACCAGCGTTAATTGGATTTAATTGTCCTACGCGGTCTCTATTGTGAGTTAATTCTGTTATAATAAGTTTCAACAGGGAATGCTTATCTGGCGAAGTTTCCAATCCGCAGATATCTTGTCTTCTCGTGTGAAAAGGATCTAAGTAAGAGTTGATTCCCATCCTGCAAGTGAACTTTTGTCACCTAGAACTAAGGACAACAATCAAGAAAACCTCTAATAAGAAGCCTAACATTTATTGGGAATATGCGAAACTGCAATTAAATTTATCTTCACATTGACACAGAAGAAAAAACTTCCAAATTAGCCTGGATCATACCAAATATAAATCATTAAACATAGAACGCAACGTCAAATAGACACTTAAATAGCCTGGACGTTAACAATTAATCTGAAAATCACTTCAAATTACTGGAACACAGGAACTAAGAAGAAATGGACTTTTAAAGTTCATTGGAAGTTCAAATTAATTATTTGTTATTTATTGCTTTTGTTATTCTTCGTTAAAAAAATTGTTATTATTCGTATATCCATTACTATTTAACTATATAACTATGTAACTATTTAAATATTTCATTATATTGTTATATGTTTATTTTAATTATTTATTTATTATCATTTACATGAGCATAATTACTGTAATTTAAATATTTTTGTTTAACTGAACATATTGTTACTTATTATTGAAATTATTGTTAACTATGTATGCTCATTTATAGAATTATTTTATTATTAATTACTATATATTGTTATATTCAACTATATTTATATTTTGTAAATTATCATCAAGAACTGTAACTTTTAATAAT
This sequence comes from Olivierus martensii, assembly GCA_000484575.1. Taxonomy (NCBI): domain Eukaryota; kingdom Metazoa; phylum Arthropoda; class Arachnida; order Scorpiones; family Buthidae; genus Olivierus; species Olivierus martensii. The sequence goes on from AYEL01075792.1 coordinate 27,096, forward strand.
GTAAAAATCAAATTGTAATACTGTCAATTTTATAATAAATGGTGTCAGTAGCTTACTCTTTTTTCCGCTAGTGCCCTATCACACTTCTTCATGATAGGAACCTTTCAACTTTTCTCTTACTTTCCTATAAGCTTATCACTTCTTTTCTATTTCAATGGCTAAACCCACAGATTTCTATTTACTACTAGATAGCCTGGTGCTTTTGTTTTCCCTTTCTAAATCTGAAGCTAGCAATGCAGTGAAGCTACTGTCATTGGTTGATGTGAACTACTCTCATTGGCTACTGTGAACTTCAGAAACGAATATATAAAATAATTTATTTATATTTTTTATTATATTTATTTATATAATTATTATATTATATTATTATAAGAACTAAATCTTCAAAATATTGTATTTTAAAAAATAAGTTAATGCAGTTATACATTTTAAATGTTAAACAAAAGTTTGGTTGCTAGACAATTTCAGAGCATTGCGAGAACAAGGCCGAACGCTAAGAGTTTCAAGATTAGTTCCCACTATCTCTGCGGACAGGTCAAAAACTGTCGCAGATAAACGCGGGAACAATTCCAATTGCGGATTCCGACAGTCGCGGTAATCTTCGCTTTCCCCGAGATTCTTAGTGCCGTTCCCATCATTCATTCATGTAAAACAAAATGGAAGTTAAACAACGAAAGGCACTTCGTTTACCAAATGATGTTAACAGCTGTAGTAAATGAGGAAATTGAAACAAAATCAAGGAAGGGAAAATGTTAGATCGAAAATATTTATAAGAAATACGAACAATGGCTGCGTTCAGCAGACTGTTGTGGAACAATTGAGAGATTTTCTGCTGAACGCATCTTCAGGGTAGCACTACTATCGAACTTGTTGAGTGAGTGACGTCACGTTTGGTAGCGGATTTCATTTACGCTACTATCCAATATGTTGAGTTGTTTTAAGATGGCTGCGCCCATGGATGCTATTAATCCAAAGGAACAAATGATGATAATGGTGTTTACAACAGACTCCATTTACTTTCAATAATCGCGCTCCCTGTTACTACTTGTCGTTCAGCAGATACATCAATCGCTACCGCTACAACGCATCTGCTCACTTAGAACTGCTGAGTCTGCTGAACGTAGCCAATGTTTCTATGCAAATTTTGATTAAAAAGATAAGATTTAATGACAGAGAATCCCGCCATTTTGACGGTCAAGGTTGTCAACAATTCAACGTCACAGAATGCATGGATTTCATTGGTGGATGTTATCTCGACTGATTTTACTGTAATGGAAAAGTTGAATCCATCTAGATCAGGGCTGTCCAACCCGCGGCCCAACATAAAATTATAAATTTCCATAAAACATTGAAATTTTTATGTACTTTTTTATTTTTTGAAATTCGCTGTATCATCAAATATCCCACTAATAAAGAAAAAATTTGTTTCATTTTTTGTAATAAATATAAAAAATAATGAAGTTAATAAAGTTTTTACTATTAAATACCTAGCTACATTTCTTATTTCCATTTTCTAAAATATCTCTTATTTCAGTGATTAAATGATACTCAATGATTTTTTAAAAGTTTCTTGGTCTAAAAGAAGTCTATACTACTCCTTTTTGCTTATTTGTCATGGTGGATATCATATATTGTACATTATTTACTAATTTTTTTGCTATCAACAACCATCGTTAGAATTAATATATTTTGTGCGCGACCCGAGACAAATTTTTTCTTCAAATATGGCCCAAGGAAGCCAAAAGGTTGGACACCCCTGATTTAGATTAAAAGTTTTCGCATTTCCGGGTATTAAAACGTTTTCGGTTGAACGAAAAATAGATACGGGATCGAATCTAACTTTTTTTATCATTAAATTCTTTCGAATTTAACGATAAATTGTTACCCCATCGATTTACGTAAAAGCATTTACATAATTCAATCAGATGGCTCTCAACAATTCATAACAACATTATGAATTTATTAAAATAATAAATTCATAATTTAATATTACGTCATCATTATTAGTCGTACTTGCTAAGAAACGCTTAGTATATACGGATCAGCCCATCCAGCCACGACAAATAAAAAACCAGTGGCGCCACGCGTAAGACGAAAGTATATTCGCCAAAAATATATCACTGAATGGGTCTCTCAATGTTAGAAAAACGAAGCTCTCCGTCACATTTTTTTATCAATAGATGACGCCACATTCTATTCTGGAAGAATACTATGTGGTGGGGCGAAACAAACCCCACCACATAGCATTCTTCCAGAAAGAACCCCCCCTCAGGCCTGCCCACCCTGAGGGAGTTCAGCCGGATGTTGGAGGCGGGGATGGGCGGGCCGGGCCCCATGATAAATATTTTCAAGTGGGACTCGAAACTCGAACCAGGGCCCTCCAGAGTGGAAAGCCCAAGCGTTTCCACGCGGCCAATCCGGCTTGTCCGTCATGTTAATGGAATGCCTAATCCCATCAACATTGCGGATGCGAACGTAATTTCGACAATATAACTAATTGACTGTTTTGGTGACCAGATGTATCCCATTTATGTTAAGTGTGATGATCAGCTTATAACAATTAATAAAAAGAGTAGCACCCATAAATATGGTAGCACCTCAATATCGAGTATTGATGCTTCCATATCACGTGACTCTCCCACTTCGGCTGCTACGCTTTTGCTGGAAATGGCCATTAGAGGGAGCCATCCAGTATGAGAGACTAGGGCAGTGTTCGACGTACTGATAAATACTTCGTGGACCGGTTTGATCAGTTCACCGGAAGTTCCGATATATTCAGACCTGTTCGAAGTACTTAGACCTCTTCCCCATGTAATTTGCGGAGATCGCTTCAACGAAGACCACATTCATGTGGTATAGTTATTAGTGTTGAACATCGAACATCGATGTTTAGAGGTCGATGTTTTGGTATCGATGTTCGATGTTTTTTCTGTTTAGAATTACATTTAGGTTAAGTAATGTTACATAATATTTTATAAATGGAATTTTTTATAATTGGTGATGATTTTGTTTAATTTTTTAGTTTTGAATTAAGAAAATCGAACAATCTATCTGGCAATACTAATTTAGTGCTTATATTTGTCTCGTGAGACGCATTATTATCGTCATTTAATTAATATTCCAAACGCTTTCGGTTTCTTTGTTTTATTTCAAAATATTTATGCCTTTTATCTCAGTAAGTATGCCTCCGAAAACTTTTCTGTGGCAACATTTTGCTAAAAATAAAAGTAATTCTGTAACTTGCATTTATTACACAAAAGAACTAAAAACTAGTGGTAATACCACGAATTTAAGGTGTCATCTTGAAAGCAAACATCCACAATTTCTCGGAATTCAGAAAAACTTGCAGAAGGAAGAAAACAGTAATAAGCGAATCGATTTTGATCTAAAAAAATGCATATGATCTAGCAGAGAATATCCAAATAATATAAGACAATTTAAATTGCATATTTACGTAATACTATGCTGTATATTATTTTGACAAACAAATGTCCTCACCGATATGACCGAATATCGATCATTTTCAATACAATTAATCCCTAGAGAGTTCTAATATTGTATATCTGATTTCATTCGGATTGAATGATATTTATCCGAGATATTGCCCAAAAATCAGTGAAATACCTTTACTATTATTTTTATTTTATTTTATTTTATTTTTTTTTTGAGAGATAAATATGTGTAAATATGGTCAAAATAAAACTTGACATTGAAAAAAAGTTATATTTTATTATTATTTTTTTTAATGAATAAGAACGTTTATAGATAATTTATCGTATTAGATAGCTACAGTACACATTTTATCAACTAATCAGCAAGCTGATAAATTATGTTAGAAAGATTAAATCTAATAGATTATCAGTGACAATTAAATCAAAATTGAAAGAAAAATATTTCTAATTTCAACTTATATTCGGCCTAATTGTTTCAACAAAAATTATAAAATGCATATTTGGCAATAAAAGGGCTGAAAGATGATTTTCTGAAAATATAAAATGTATGAATTTATATTTTATGTATTTAAATCATATATCTTCATTGATAAAAAAATACAGCACTGTAGATAATGTGTATAAATAAAGTATATGTTACTTGACATCAATTTTTTTTCTCTTTTATCTTTTTTTTTTAGATTCAAATTTATTTTGAAAACTGAGAACTTTGAAATTTAAAAAATCATATTAGACAACATAAATAAATTAAATATTAACATTTTCTTAACCACTGTATACAATATAATTATTTTTAAGGTTTTAATATAATTATTATTACAATATATTATTATTTTTACAATATAATTATTTTTAAATTGATTATATAATATATATTCATTTTATTCGTTTTTATCTGTTCTTTATCCATCCATTCTGTTTTCCATTATATTCGTAGATATCTAGAGTAGCGGTTTCCAAACTTTCTAAATCGCGCATTCTTGATAAAAAAAAATTATAACTTGTATTCTTTTCATCAATAGACAATAGACATGTAGTAGTATGTGAAGAAAATAATGAGCACCACTTAAAATTTCTTACGCACTCCTATGGGTGCGAGCATCATACTTTGGAGATAACTAGTCTAAAGAGATTACAAAGCATTCAAATTCTAGAAAATAATCCTATATTAAACCTATTGATTTTGAGATATTATGTCATCTCGTTGCAAAATGACAGCCGTACTAAATAGTAAATACAGTAAAACCTCGATTTTATGGACTTCGGATTTTACGGACACCATCCCAAAAAATAAAATAATTAATATTACAATGGACACCATCCCAAAAAATAAAATAAATAATATTAATACAATATTTGCATAAACACCATTCCAAAAAATAAAATAAATAATATTAATACAATATTTGCATAAACTGTCCATAGTATAGCTACATCCAGCGTTTCTTATCTGCACTGGTGCGTGTAAAATAAAGCTAAAAAATAAAATAAATAATAATAATACAATATTTGCATAAACTGTCTAACTGCTACATCCAGCATTTCTTATCTGCACTGGTGCGTGTAAAATAAAGCACTCATTTATTGCATAATGCGTCATTTTTATGTGCGTGTAAAATAAAACACTCATTTATTGCATAATGCGTCATTTTTATTTTCCCTAAATTTAATATACATGTGTGGAAATCCGAGAACCAGGACATACGATCGAATATTTAAATTACTAGAGTTAAACCAAACAAAAAAATTTGTCATTTTTAAACATATACACAATAAGGGAAGGTTAATAAATAGCTGCTGATGGAGCTTAAGAATCTCTACATGACATTATGGCAATTTCTTGCAACTACTGGAATGCCATTCCACCCATGATCGTAATTTTGGGGAGCTGACATTTTTATAGTCAACAACGCGGGAATGCGTCTAAACCTAATGTACAGCATCTAAATCTTTGTTTTCAGGTTCCTGTCACCTAAATTCCTAGAAGGTGCATGATTGAATGCGGTTTTCGACTCAAGTAACGATAACTAACGCTCGTTTCAAAAGCAGCATAAATTTTATATCATGATTCTATTTAATGCTGTGATTCTCCTCATCTAAAAGAGAAATGTTTATAGAGTAAATTATTTATTTCTGCAAAACGATTGCAAACGATAATTTCTGAATTTCTGTAATGGATTCTATTTTGAATATATAATGATAATTTATAGCGGATATTTTAATCCGGAATAAATATTGCTTTTCGTACAGAAAATTCTTAAGTTATTGTTTTTAGCATTGTTCATTATTTATACTTATTTTTAACATCCTGGAACTAGCTCTTTCAGGTTAATTATGTAGTTAATACAATATAGTATATTTTTGTAACATATATTTGGAATTTCTAGAATTTATCCTTAACATTTTTATATGAATGATTTTGACTAATGCCTATCAGCAGTTCATTAACTATTACAGTATTTTTACTGTTGCAATTATGATTCATTTTCTTTCGAAGATGTTCCTTGTATAGTCCTTGAAAAGAGATTTGTAATTCATTGTAGAATGCGTCTTTGCAATGTGCTTTATCAGAAAAGTAAGAAAAGACATATTCAAATAGTAGAAATGATATCCAGTTGCGATAGTTATAAGAAAAAATTAAAGTATTTGCTTCAATCTATTAAAATAGTAAATTAGTAATTAGTAAATTAACCTAAGCATATAAAGTCAATATAAGAAGAATGCTTATTAAGAAGTCTAAATACATAAAATTAAAAAGAAATTTTAGTATTGAAAAGCATTCCATATCAAAATGGACCGTATTTTAATAATAACGAATGTTTATTAATATTTAATAACATTATTCTTTAGATTTTAAGAACTATTTGTTTGATTTTTCCAGTGATAGAATATTCGCCCCTTTGGAATTGGTATAGCTAAATCTTATCATTCTTTACTTATAAGTGCTTTGGAAAAGAAAACTAATCTCTTTTAATATATTGGAAATTTTAATAATATATTCGAATAAATTAAAAAATGCTTGGAATATAAAAATATTTATTGCATAATTTAAACAATGCTCATCCAGTTTCTAATAAGTTTTATCAAATGTATTAAGTAATATGCATATTTGCCAATTCATTTTAACTTTCAATATATGTGCCAAATTAGAAAATTAGGTATATATAAAATTCAAAGTAAATTTTTTAGAAATACCTTGCTGGATTATTTTTGAATTCTGAAAATAATATTTCAAAGAAACTTTTTATAAATTGAATTCGCTTTATAAATCGATTCGTTATACAGGGTGAGTTTTTTATCTTGAGACAACGAAATATCTTAATTGGATCTCATTATTTCGGAAAAAGTTGTAGACAAAAGTTGGGTTTCGAAGGGGGCAATCAATTGGTGACCTTAAATCTGACCTTGATCTTGACCTTCAATGTCATTTGAGGGTCAAGTCAGTTTTTTTAAATGGGAAGACCTACTTTTGACCCCAGCAATGGAAAGAGTGGAAAATTTCACAATCGGATATACCCTTGACCTTAAGGTTTAGGTCAAAGATCAAGATTATTTGCAGGTCAAAAGATTTTTCCAATGGGAAACCATAATTTTTATCACATTTTTTAATGACCTTATTACTTTGACCTTTAAAAGCATTCACTACTTTTAGCACTACCCAGGAGTAATAACATGGATGTAATAGTTTTCTGCTCCCTTTGGG
>AYEL01075793.1:0-75759 GCA_000484575.1 Olivierus martensii
TACAAATTCCCTTTACAATTTATATAAAAGACATAACTTCAATGAACATGTATTCCAACGGTTCATGCATGAATTGTTTTCAAGTGTATTTAGATGGTCAAATTTTGAAAAAAGCTAAAAAGTGGTCCAAAGTTCGCCCTATTGACTGTACTGCCATGAGAAGCCGCTAATGGAGAATTGACTGACCTTCCTCATAGATCGTTGCTTTTCCTTTAGTAGAGCAAAAATTTATCATCAATTATCAATATTATTATTATTATTATTGTTGTTTATAAAAATAATTTATTAAAATGCTCAATTTTTATTTGAAAAATATATTATATATCTTATTAAATAAATAAGATTTGCTGATTTCAGTTATTAAAAGTGTGATTGTGCTACTTTAAGAACCTTTTTGATGACTTATATTATTTTGTTCTAAACAGGATATTTTTACAAATATAATTCAATAAACTAGAATTTGATATAATTTATCCAGATTTTCCCTAATTTCTGACTTCAATGAATAATTACAAAATGAAAATATTTTATAGTCTCAACAAAAATCTTCTAGTGGCTGCATTTCAGAATAACTATTTAATGGACACCAACAATATATAGTTTGCGAATTTCATTCAAATCAAATAATATTTACATGTTATGTTGTTCTGAGACAAAATTGATCAATATTGATCATTTTTGATATGCTTGATTCTGTAGAAGTTCCAATAATATGCAAGATTCATTTAAATCGAATATTTACTCAAACCATTGCAGAAATATAGGTCTATATACAGTGATTCACCTAAAGTGTGACCAAGAATGTTTGAGTGTGGCAGGCGATTTTCTCCACAAGCTCATTAGATAAGAAATTGATCTAAGCTGGGAAATATTCATATTAAAACGATCTATTATTTGATGTATGATTTATTACGTTGTGGTGTAAATAAGCAAAATCGGGATGTACTTTAAAATTTTCGTAATAATGGCACCTTTTTTATCACCAATAGAAAAATTCTTTTTTCATTAACAAAATTCGTTTGAAGCATTTTTTAATATAAATTAATAATTTTTGAGGTACAGAGCGTTTAAAATCCAGGAAATAGCACATAAACCTTCGCCCAGCTGCTTGGAGGCAGCGAGTACATTGGCGTCACGCACTAGCGGCGCAGAGAGTCGATGTGACGCAGTGCGCAGAGTCCACTTCAGCACAGTTTGTTTACAAGTAAAGGTGGGAAGGGTTCTGCCGATACATCGCGCAGAGTCCACTTCAGCACAGTTTGTTTACAAGTAAAGGTGGGAAGGGTTCTGCCGATTCAAATCTTCGTTGAACTAATGCAAATGTAATATGTTGTTTTAAGAGTGAACAGAAAAAAAACAAGGAAAAAAAGGTTTGAATCGGTGGAACCCTTTCTACTTTTATTTGTAAACAAACCGTGCTGCAGTGAACTCTGCGCGATGTGATTCTCTGCGCCGCTGGACTGTGCGTGACGCCAATGTTCTCGCTGCCTCCGGGCGAAGGTTTATGTGGCCGTGCTATTTCCTGGATTTTAAACGCTCTGTACCTCAAAAATTATTGATTTATTTATAAAATGCTTCAAACGAATTTTGTTTAATGAAAAAAAATTTCCTATTTTTGATAAAAAAAAGCTTCCATTATTATGAAAATTTTAAAAAACACCCCGATTTTGCCTATTTACAGACATCACTGCATAATAAATCATACATCAATTAAAAGATCATTTTAATATGAATATTTTCCCGTTTAGATCAATCTTCTATCTAACGCGGTTAGGGATAAAATTGCCTGTCACACTTTAGCTGAATCACTCTGTATATGAACAATTTTTTCTTATATAATTATCCTATATCCATGATTTTCAATAGGCTTGGTTCTGTAATAACTCTAATAATTTAAGCCTATGTGAATTTTATTCCAATCAGATATATTTACACAAGTTATGATGTTGACGGACAAAAAGACAGAAAACCTAATTTTTAAACTTTTGTATTCTATTTTGAAAAGAAAAGAATCAATAAAGTAAAACAGATTATACCAATAACACATTTTGTTTGTTTTTATAGTTTATGGTTTCTTAGATAAACATCTCACTAATTTTTTTAAGCCAATAGATAAAAAATTAGATGCTTACCTTGAACAAATTAGACCAGGCAAGATTTTTAAAGATTGTTTAGATATTTAAGGAATTTTTATCAACTAACTCGAAATATATAAATTTATATAAATTTTTGGCAAATTATTATAGTTAGAAAAATTCGATTTATAAATATAAGTATAGTAGAAAATCATATTAGGATTTCAAAAATTACTTAAAACTATTTTATTATGCATATTGTCGCGATGCTATCTGATCACTTAAAATTTCAAAAATATGCAAATTTATTTCAGTATCGTAGTATCTGTCCATGAAACAGTAAAAAATCTTCATCAGAATGTTCGAAAAACATTTAAAAAAATATTATAAATCTTAAATTTTGTAACAAATTGTGACCAACTAATAAGAATTCAAAAAAAGCTGTACATAAAAGCTATAAAATACTGTATATGCAAAATTACAAAATTATATTTTACATATATCTAACGATAATTATGGAAGAAAAATACAGTTAGGACTTTTAGTACATTTTCATTAAAAAAAAAAAAATACATTAAATTCATCTGTTAGAGATTAGTTATATTTGACATTTTTTGACATAATATTTTATCATTTATGAAAAGCTATAGCAGTATTTTGTGGAATTATAAAAATAATTTTTCATAATTTGTTGGCATTATTTCAAATATTCAATTCTAAGGTTAACATTTCGTCTTATTTTTTATTTTTTTTTTAACGCTTAACGCACGTGATGAACTACTGCATTAAGAATTTTTTAAATAACATTATAACTATTTTTGTAGCATTTAATTGATTTTTATTATGCAATGAAAAACATGCAAATGAAGATAAAAATAAGAAAAGCATAAGAAAAACTGCAAAATGTAATAATAAATCCAGTGCCGGATTAACATAGTAGTAAAAGTAGCATTTGCTACAGGCCCTGCGCTTTTAGGGGTTCCACGCCAATAAATATGTACATAATTTTTTGGTCATCTAATGCAAGCATTAAACCAATGATCTTGTGATTTATGTCATAATTAGGGCCTTTTCATTTGGTATCACGAAATTGTGAGAGAAAGAGCATAAGAGTTAGTGTAACTCTGAACATAAATTTCTGCGTGAAATGGATACAACCTATACCATCAACAAATTTGCTCATGGTAAATTTAGAAAAATTAATATTTATTGTTGACTGTGTTGTTATTTTTGATAATGATAATTTCTATCAAATTAAAAATGTGTTCAAATATATTTGCGTTGTTTTTTTTTTAATATAGGGCCCCTTTCTTAACATATGCTACAGGCTTAATCCGGTACTGAATAAATCAAGTTTTAGTTTTTGACTGAACAAGTTATTTATTAAGAGAAATGAATAATTATTTTTGTTTTCCTTCCAAATTTTTCATATCGGGGCTGCAGAGTCTGAGGCGGACACGAACCAACAAACCAAGAAGGCCTATGAAGAATTAAAATTCTCATTACAAGAAATTATGTTAAAAGTAAATATTGAATAAAATTAGAGATGAATATTTATTAATACTTCAAAAAATATACAAATTATAAATTTATATAGAATTTATAAAATAATAGATTCTATAGAAATGTTAACAAATTCCATACTTCTAATAAAACTAAAAGACAGAATGAAAAGCGCTAAATTGGCAATGAATACATGAAGTTAATCAAAGATTTTAAATGGATGAATGCCAAGATGAGGGCCCATTAACTTCCCTTACACAACGGGCCTATTCATTTCTTGGTATACCATTGTGTATAGATGATCATGCTAAAATAAAGAATATAACAGTTAATCAAACAACTTATTTATATAATTTCAAACAAATTATTTTGCAAAAAATGATGAATATTTTTCATGAATTGAATAGAATTTAAGTTATATAAAAAGTTTTCGAGAAAAAACTTTCGTATTCATAATGCTTATTGTATACTCAACTGCATTTTTTAAAATTTTTTCAAATTTGACTATATAATTCAAATAAATTATAGTATAAAATAAACCTTATCAGCGTTATATTGTAATTTTCAAATGTTATTTAAAAAAATATTATTATTATAAAGATGAATTCGCTAAAATTGATGTGTTCGTAGCTTTTCATAGTACAGTATATACTTATTACATGAAGCCACATGTTCATATACAATAATTCTAACATGCTAATATATTTATTTCAGTTTAAAGCGATAAATAATTTATTAATTTTTGGTTAGTGCTTAAGTAATCTTAAATATTTTTCTAGATTAAATAAGTCTTAGAAAACAGACTGCTGTAACTAAAGTTTTTATAGTATTAAATATAATGCACTGTATTTAAAAATGTTAATTAATGAATATAGACATTTGAATGAAATGATTAACATTTCATTGATTTATCAACCAGATTCAACTCTGGATCTCACACATCCGGATTTTTTCAGAGACCCAGGTTTATTGAATTCCATCCTAATCCAGCTGATCCCACCATAAGTGTGGGCGGTTTAATGAACTTAATAGTATTTTGAGGGTGAGTTATCTTTAGCTTGTAATTCTCCAAATTATCAAGAAATTTCTGATAAATATAATAAATAAGAATTTATATAACAATTTATTAATTACTGTAATATAATAAATAAAATTTTAAGTGTATAAGTAGTATTTTTCAATTTATTGCTTTTGTGGAGATTTGTTTAGAAAGATTCATGGAGAGAAACTTTAAACTTTCGTCGAGACTAGAAATAAATCATAGTTCATTCTTTTAATAATTATTAATAAAATCAACTGTGTTTTATATACAGTATTTGTAATAAATTAAAAATATGAGATTTGATTATATCAGGCACGTATACTTTTAAGTTTTAATTAAAATACACTATACAGTACTAAAGACCAGTTTTTCTCAACATTTATTAGGTCAGGGCTCATTTTGTAGAGTAATTTAAACTCTGAGGCGCACTTTCAATTAAATAAAATTAGCCATAAAACTACAAAACATTAAAATGAGCATCCAGTTTAAAATATCAAACGAAAAAGACTTGACTCAGACATGGGAGACACCGATGTTTGTTTATAAAAACGTTGTCTCCAAGTCCATCTGTGTCTAGCATCTCGTTACTCATCCTTATCCACGCCACACGCCGCTGAAAGGCTCTCCGCCTGTTGAGCAGCTTAATATCTTATCTTGCGGGCTCAGCGGGCCGCGGGCTTCACACTTGACAGAGTACGAAAATGGTCACCGCTCTCCACGATCGCTGCAGCACTAGGAAGTCATCGGTCAACTCGTCCCGTCAACCACAACCATCACCCGTGAAAGTACCAGCCCGGGATCTTCGTTAGCTCCCCATAGGAAGTTGTCGGTCAACTCGTCCTGTCAGCCACAACCATCACCCGTGAAAGTACCAGCCCGGGATCTTCGTTAGCTCCCAATCCTCTTCTAGAGAACGACCCTTCTCCAGCGTCAACTACCAGGCTACCATCGCTAAAGACTTTTTTTTGTACTACACGCCGAGCGACGTCAACGTATTCAGCACCAGAGAGAAGACTCCGAATTGTAACGAGTGTCAGCCACAACAATCACCCGTGAAAGTACCGGCCCGGGATCTTCGTTAGCTCCCCATCCTCTTCTAGAGAACGACCCTTCTCCAGCGTCAACTATCAGACCACCATCGCTAAAGACATTTTTTTTTTTTCTGTGCCACGCCGAGCGACGTCAACATATTCAGCACCAGAGAGAAGACTCTGAATTGTAACGAGGTATTGTCCTCTGACTTAAATTGTTCTCCAGCGTCAACTACCAGGCCACCATCGCTAAAGACTTTTTTTTGTGCTACACGCCGAGCGACGTCAACGTATTCAGCACCAGAGAGAAGACTCCGAATTGTAACGAGGTATTGTCCTCCGACTTAAATTGTCGGGCTCGTTGTTTGTACAAATCTCTCTCTTTAATAAAAGAAGATGTTTGTTTATACAATCGTTGTCTCCGAGTCCGTCTGTGTCTAGCATCTCGTTACTCATCCTAATTCACGTCTCACGCCGCTCATAGGCCATTCGCCTGTTGAGAACCCGCTCATTCGTTAATTTGCGGGCTCTATGGGGCCGCGGACTTCACACATGTATGTAGATAATTTAATTTAATTTAAAATACTCTATGTAAAATAATATAGTTTTTTGAAAAATATATATACTATTAGTTTTTGATTTCAAACTAAAATTTGATAAATTATTTTTTTTTCTATGCATCTACTTGCATATCAAGATCCAGAACTTTTTTAAAGAAACACTACAAATTTTTTATATAATTTAATTCTAAACACTTTTTTTTTACATTCTGATATTTGCACTTTTGTTTGTTATGACTGATACTTTAAGAATAAGTAAATAAAACAGCACTAAAAAGCAAGTATAAGTTTTTTAATTGGTATAACGTTTTATCTTGCCCCCTAGAGTTCGTAAAATCGAGGTTTTACTGTATTGATATCTCTGAAATTGTTTATTATACGGTGAATAAAATTATAGTGATTTGAAAGGATTTTAGATATGGTTCACAATAATGGTCTTATCTAATTATTTTTATCACTTGTTATAAGATTCTTGGCAAAATATCTTAAGAATAATATATTGTAGAACATTCAAATTTTAACACGTCGTTCCTCTTAATCTAATAGATATATTACAGTTATTAATTTTAAATTTTCACAAGACCTAATACAAAATGGTAGTGAAATTTTAAATATTTTGTATATAGTTGCAATATTTAAAACTATTTTGTATCACATGAAAATATATTACTGTATTCGTTTGAAATGATTATTTTTAAATTTCATTCATAATTAACATGAAATAATCTCTGATTAATTATAAACGAAGTAAATAGTAAGTAAATAAAAATAATATTTAATGTCAATGTTTTTTAGTCATGTTTTCAATAGATAAAATATTTAATACTGTATTTTTTGAAGAAATAATTATGAATTTAGTAATACATCTCTCTAACCTGATATTTAAATATGTAAATGTTGGCTGTCAAAGTCCATATTACTCAATGAAAATTGTAGGTTGAGTTTTAAATTTCATATACCATATAAGTAAACAATAATCCAATAAAATTTTTAAAAAGAAAGTATTAGTCGTACAAAAAAAAAAAAGAAATAAAAAAATGGAGATCATAATAATATAATTCAGTATTAATGACAGACTTTCCGTTCTAATATGGAAAACCACATATGCATTAGTGTTTATCAGTACAGTATCAGGATAAATATTATTCGATCTGAATAAAATTAAAAAAATATGTAATGATAACTCATTAAAAAGAAAGTTTACAGAAAACGATCGAAACGGGGTCAAATTACGATGTAACAAAAATAAAGGATGCTTACCGGCAATGAAACGGCAAGCATCCTTCAACCGAAGCATCTCTTAAGAACATTATCAAGCTTATTGACTAAAATAAAAATGTAATTGTATATCGTGTCTGCAATGAAGTTCATTAAAAATTGAACGTGTGTTAGAAGCGGCTCATAAGATCGATTTATCGTTCTTTAAGTTGATATCTTGCTTAATTGCATATTCAGTTGCCACATGTTTTTGTTTCATAAGAAAAATGGGAAAACAAATTTTAATTATTAATTAAATAAATAAAAACTGTTTATTTGATAAAAAAAAATATTTCAGAAATATAATATTTATGAATAATAATAATGTTGTGATGGAAATCAGGAACTAATGGCTTAGTTTCCATAAATTGTTTGCAATACTGTAGGCTATTATAAATTTAAATAAACATTTGCATATGAAAAATGCGATGAATATTTTATATTATTCGCAAAACTTATTTCATACGTAAAATAAAAATGTTTAGATTCATTTAATCATTATATTGGTTTGAGCTTCTGAAGCGGTGAACAATATCTCGCCTAAATACATTATACAAGTTTAAATGCAAAATTCGCATATATTTTTAAATATTTTAAAAATAAAAAATCGATATAATAGAAAGGATCACATGATAGATGAATTAATCGATTAATCCATCTATCATGTGATTTTTAATAATTTGTTAATTTATTTCAGAAACTACTGAATATATTTTTCATATATTACGACTTTATGAAATTTTTTTTTAATATTGAATAGATTTGTAACTACTTTATATAGTTTTATCATCTTCCTTTATCAAAAATTATATTTTCTGAAAGTTACAGTGACTTATTAATATAAATGTTAACAAAATAAACATTTTTAATAAAACTTAAATCAGTGGAAAATAATTAAAACTGAGAAATAGAAAACTGTCTGAAACATAATTAACTTTCGATTTTGTTTGTTATTTAAAGTGCAATATTTAAAAGATATTTTTAATTTTCTATGGTAACTTTATAAAAATTACAGGAAAAAAAGAAAACCGCTTTGAATTTATTCATAGTAACCTAAAATTGAGATATCTAAATCAAATGCTGTAACTAATATTGATTTATTTTTATTAAATAACTTTTTTCTTTAATGTAATTGAAATACACGCTTCTATCAGACAAGTAATTCGGGAGAGATTGATGTGTTGTTTCGAGCTGATATTGTTAAAAATAACTTTAATTTTCTTATTTCTACTTGGCAGCCTAAATGATTTAAATTATCTGACACTATTTATCAACAGAATGTATCAAAAAAAAATTCTCATTAGAAATACGAATTTGGTTAAGTTTTAGTCATCAAATTCTGGACTTTATATTGAGTTTCTCCAAGATAAATGTCCCTATTTTGTCACGAATGAAGAAAATGTGTTATCTTTTGAAGAATAAACCGTTATCACTATCCTCGCATCTTTTACTGAAAAAAAAATGAATGAAAGAAATAATATTACATTGTATTTTTTAAAATAATTTCTGTTATTTTAGTTTAAAATATAAATTATTTTGTTTTTTATTATTATTAATAAATATGTTCAAAATCGCTCCAAAATAGTTAAATAAATGTCATCTGAAGTAACATTTCTAGTTGGTTATAAGTTACAATATACACACCTTTTTTTTCTTCAAGAGGGAAAAAAATAAATAAATCTAAAATAATCTTTATTAAATAACAGATTTTGTTTTGTTTTTTCAGGAGAAAATTTCTTAATTTACATCCAGTATACGTTAACATTTTTATATTTAGTTTATATTTAATATACATTAATATTCTTGTAACCACACACTTTTCATTATCGTTTAATGAATCGATAAAAAAAGTACCGATATTGTACTTCACCTAGACTTAAAAAAGAAAAAAAAGCGCAAATTTCAGAAATTCATTCTCTGCCAAAAGCGTTTGGTATAATTACTTATTCTTGTTTTCCTATCTTAATTAAAGCGAAGTGACTTCATCTGCTTTTCCGGTTTGCAAGTTTAATGCTTTTTTTTTCCTTTCTTTCTTTTTCCTGGTAAGCTGTAAAAAGATAATTAACCCGCTGTTAATTATTTCTTGTTTTAGATGTTAGAAATGTTCTTCCAAATTGTAATTTGCACCTACGAATAATGTTCTAAGCGATGTACTTAACCGTAGTTAATTCTAACGCGTAAATTCGCTACTAAGTACGAATACATTAATTATATTTTAATAATTGCCTATAAAATATTCATAATTATCTTCGAAATAATTACGAATATTTGAGTTCTTTAATCCTCGACAAAAATTTTAATATTAAGTTAAATTTATTTAAAATTGAGCAAATAATTAAATTAATTATACTAACATCAAAATTTTATAGATATATTTACGTCTTTCCTCTCTCGGAAATCTAATTTAGTTAATTTTTTTTATACATATATTAGGAGATGTATTTAAGGAATTTCTAAAAGATAATTTTAATAAATGCAAAAATAACTATTAGCGAATAAAAGAGACTTTTTTTGTATTATTTATTATGTGTCAAACTGTATTAAGCAAATTTGTATCTTGCCTGGAGAAAGAGAATATAGCATCAAAACAAATTTATGAAAGGAAATGAAGTAATTTCCGGTTCGTTTATCTTTTTATTATTTTTTTCCTCTTTAAAAAAAATTCTCGGTAGGAAAATTCTCTTTAAGGCATTTTTTATTTTTAAAGATAATACTTGTCAAGAAATATTTGAAGAATATTTGACATCTGTAATAAAAAAATTTTAAATCTTGGTATAAGGTTTCATTTATTTTCTCTGGAGATTATAAACATTTTTTTATACATGCTTTTATCTATCGCATTATATTATTTATGAGATGAAAATATTTTAAAAAAGAAGATATATTTACAACAAAAGAGAAAAAGAAAGAAAAAAAAACCCGACGCCATCATTTTTATTTAAAGCGCCATCTGCAAAATTAAAAAATTTTATATGATGCTTTTTTATTTTTGAAGTGAGAAAAAACTTTGAACGTGTATACAATTAAACTACTAGAGAATGTGTCCGCATATTATAATTATTAAGCGTACTGAAGCTCGTATAATCTCCTTAAAATATAATTACAATTTAAAATATTCAAAGATATAAATGTTAATGCAAATTACAATTATTAAATTTTAATCAATAAATTCTGTGGCGTTGATTTCAATTTTTGATTAGTATGCAGATTTAAGAAACCGTTATTAATATTTTTAATTAATTTTTAATTAAATTGTTTCATTGATGGAGATTATTAAAAATTGTTTTCTTCCTCCAATTCTTTTTGTGTGTGGAAAATATTAAAAAGTTATTATTATCACCATCGTAATATATAAATAAATTCGTTTATAACGTATTATTTAAGAGATTTTAAAGATCATTTTTGTTTTTCTTTCATAAACGATTTTGACACCAGATGGCACTATTTATTTTTCGTTTCTCACGTAAGAGGTTTCCAGTCGTAAAACTTGTTTTTTATCGGTCACTCCGAAAGGATAAACGAAATCCCTCGATAATTTGAATTTATAAAATAAAAAAAAAAATAACAAAATAATAAAACTCGGTTATAAAACTTTGTCTTAAAAATTTTTACTCTTATTCTAATGGGGAAAATTTTATATGGGCCATTTAAGATTTATAAGAAGCGATACGGAAAGCAAAGCGGGGTATTTTATCCAAAATAAAGGCAAACCGTAATTTTATGAATATTTAAACAGTTTAAATGAAAACAGAATTTTATGATTTTAATTTAATTATATTTAATAATTAATGAGTTAAAATTTTAACACAATATTGTTACGGATTAAAGCGCGAGTTTCAGATTTTAAACCCTTTAAATTTATGCAAATCCCTCATGTTTACATGTCTTAAATTTTAATGTAGATATTCTGCGTGCATCGTAACGGCGTAAAACGTCAAGAATTTTCTTGCAAATGGCCTCGCTACCAGCTGTTTTCAATCTGCATCAGAGATTTCGCAGACGTCCCCACCTTTCTAATTAACGAATTGGTATGTGATCTGTACCACAAAATCCCATTCAGTCGATGTCACCACAGACTAGAAATAGTTTAATTTTATACCAAGACAACATTTAAATCTCCTTATTCTCTCAAACTCCAGATTAAGGAATTGTTAATCAAATGTCGCATTAATTTAACGAGTAATTTGAAAATACTTACTTGACCTTTATTTTGTCACTGAAAACTTTTAAATATATAATAAACTTGATTAACATTAAGAGACTTTCACTGTGAGGAAGTCTTTCACGTAAAGGGTGAGTAGTAGAGCGAATAACACAGTAAATTAACATTCTATACACATTTTAGTTATATTATTACAAAGTTTTCGTTCTTTACTATTCACAGAATGTTCAGTAAAATGTAGTAAAAACTTACTTTACAGTTTACTGCAAGTTTTATCGATTCTATGCGTTTTTTAATATACCGCAAAAGTATTTTATTACGCGAAAAGTTTGAAACATATTTTTTTGTAATAAAAATCGTGCACTGTACTTGCGAATGAACTTGTTTTTTTCCCTACATTTCACTAAAATAATATAATATATATATATATCATTTTAATGCAAGATTTTTATTTCAAAGTGGCAATTTTAATTTTCTATTTAATTTTTTTTTTCCAGGAGGTCATCAGCGAATAAAGATTAATTAACCAGACTTTAATTTTCGAATTTATCTAATTAAAATGGTTGCACACCTATTTAATTCAGCGAGCGATAATTATTTTGAAGTGTTTTGGTAAACTTTGCAACTTCGGATGATTCCAGAGATTATAGTTGTCATTGGAATTACCATAACGAGACAGATGCCTGAAGTCCCAAAAGTACTGCACTCAAGATATATAAAGCTCACTCCAAATAAGCGGATCCTTTTGATTACCGTTTAATAACTTTCGCGTAAGAATACTACATAATAATCTAATAAATTTAATCGGCTATTTATTCCTCGTTAATTCGATCTCCTTAATTATTTTAATAAATTAAACATAGGCCTACAGTAATTTCGTATTATCTGAAGCGGTTAATGTTTTAAAAGATACGTTTATATTATCTAACATTGTTATTATTCTTCACCGAAATTTTCGATTTGTTCGTTTGTTTGTTTATCCAAAAGTATAAAAAATAAAAATGTCATTTTTATTTCTCACGCTTGGGTTTATAAAATCATCAATATTATGTTTCTTTTTATGTTATGCATTAATAACTTTTAAACCATTTGACACGTTTTCATGAAATTTGGTAAAGATGTTCTGCCATTAAGGATGATTGTGAATCGGCATTTTTAACTCTGCAAGTTTTGTTGTTTAAAAATGGCGGACGTTCAAATATCTGAGATAAATTCTTGATAACTATTAAACCGATTGGTGAATTTTAATGAAATTCAGCAAATTTATTATACCATTAAATGTAACTTTGATAATCTGCAAGTTTTGTTGTTTAAAAACGGCGGACGTTCAAATATCTGAGATAAATTCTTGATAACTATTAAACTGATTGGTGAATTTTAATGAAATTCAGCAAATTTATTATACCATTAAATGTAACTTTGATGTTATATCAATCACGTAGCTTTAACAATTTAAAAATTTAAAAATAAAGGCAATTCAAATTTCTGAGATTCGATTCCAAAGGCTAAATTAACTAATTATGAACTAATTGTTAGATTTTTATTAAAAATTGTGATATTGAAAATGCAGACGAAACCATAAAAATTTCACGTTTATTCAAATTTCTGAGATTCGATTCTAAAGGCTAAATTAACTAATTATGAACTAATTGTTAAGATTTTTATTAAAAATTGTGATATTGAAAATGCAGACGAAACCATAAAAATTTCACGTTAATTAATATTTTTAGATTAGTCTAAAATGGCGGATACACAAGAAAAGTATATTGGTTTATCGAATAAAGCAATTCAGTCACTGTATATAAAACTTATACTTTATTGTTTACACGAAAAAGATAAACAAGTTGTTTGTTTCATATGAAGTAAAGAAAATTCATTGTTATGTATTCGGAAATGAAAAAAATTTAAAATTTGGTCTCTCGAGAACTAAGGAGAAAGTGAGAATACGTTTTTATTATTGACTTCTTAGACTTTATTGGCGAAACTCCTGGAGTTAAAATACGATAAAATTTTACCAGATGAGTTCTAGCTATGAGAAGCATTAATTTAACAGCACGAGGCAAATGTAAGGATCACATATATTGCTAGTTTAGTTGTTTAGACAAATTATTATGTTCAATATAGCTTGATAAAATTTGTTACATTGATTCTATATAGAAAATTTCTAAATAAAATAATAAAAAAATTTAAATTTACTGGAAGCAAAGAAAAGACTGATTTCATTTATTCCAACTGACTTTTTTCAATTTTTAAACTATGTTGTAGAGCCAGAACGATGAAACTCGTTGGATTGCTTCTAGATTTGAAATATATGAAGTAATCGTTCTCTATAGTAAAAAAAGGGAAAAGGAAATAACCTACGTTTTTCGTTTGTCCGTTCACGCTTCTTAGACGAAGCTATTACATCTGGAACGTTGAAATCCTGAAGGCAAATGTCCATTTGAACTGAAAATTGCAAACTTTAATAAATATTTAATATCACTATGTCTAATATTTTTTATTTAGGCTTTTATCAAATATTTTACAAATTTTTTATATATTTTTTGAATTAATATATAATAAAATTCTTTTAATCCCACAACACATAAAGTAATAAAATATCTTACGCGTATGTAATTTTCTCAGATTAGTTCTCACTACTACTTATTATAAATTGATATATTTGGATTAAATTTTAATAAATCGAAGAAAATCGATATTTAAATCGCGAATTTTGATACCGATTTAACATTTTCTTTCGTAGAAATCAATTTGTTGTTTCATTAAGCTGCATTAACAAAACTTATAACATGTTTATTAGATTGAAAACTGTTTTACCTGTTATAACTTTATATAAGTAAAAAAACGAGTAACATCTTATAGCATTTTATGCTTTCGAAAAAATAAAAGACAGATCTATCACTACTATGATGGTATTATAAAACGAAACAACTCGCTTCTGATAGTCTCCATCGACATTTATATTTTATGTATATAACATAACTTCTTTCCGGTATAAATATATGTTTACTATATCATAATTTATAGAAGAATTATAGTATAAAACTTTTACAATATTTTTACATCGTAAAATGTCGATAGAATGTTTGTTCTCCAATACCAACAGAGTTGTGACTGATTTGCCTTTTATATTTTCGAAAGCATAAATTTCTACAATACGTTACTCGTGTTTTACTTATATAAAGTTATAAGTAGTAAAACAGTTTTTAATCTAATAAACACTTTATAAGTTTTGTAAAATAAAAATATGAAAATTGATAAAAGTATGACGTAAGTTTTCTGATAATCGTAAAGAAAATTTTACAACTTTCCAGGCCTATAAAATGTCTGAATATATCGATATTGCATCTTGTAAACTGCGTTTATATTGATATTTTATGATGGAAAATATGAATGCGATCAATTTGTCTGAACAGTTATATAAAACTCTAATAATCTCTTTTATTTTTATACAATCGTATATATATATATATAGAGAGAGAGGGCTTAGAAGCTATATAAATACTGTATATAAGTTATATCAACATAGTTTAGTCAATTTTGAGAGAGAGTTTCTGATGAAATGGAAAAATTCGAATGAATACTTTAATAACTTTGTTATATAAGAAGAAAAAAAAGGGAAAAAATAATAAATTGATAAATTATGCCGTAAGTTTTCTGAAGATCGTAAAAGAAAACTTTATAACTTTTGTAAGGGAAGTTTGGAACATATAAAATGCTTCAACTTTGAATTGATTTTGCATTTTTAAAAATTAAAATTCAAAAATAGTTCAGGTTCGGAAAATATTATATATGTCAGATATAAGTCATAAAAAAAGATTTCACCATAATATCAATGACATATTTAAAAAAGTTTGACCTTATTTGAGCTATATTACTTTATTTAAGTAAGCCATGTATCGAGAAAAATATTTTTACTTAAACTCAGAAAAACCGGGCATTCTTCTCAAAACTTTAAGAGCACTTTACAAAATTATTTTCGATTAATACAACAGAAAGGATAAGATAAACAAGTTCATGTTCTATACTTAAACGAAACTTTATTCGTATTACAGTAAAAACAGATAAAATAACATACGAGAGAAGATTTCTAGATCGATACCAAACTCTTTCATTAACTTAGGAATTTTTGTTTCGTGATTTTCTTTCTTATTCTATATCGGTTTTAATGGATGCTTACAAAATGTTATGTGATTTTTCTGCTTGATTTCTTAGAACAAAACAATATTTTATGTTTCTTCATGATAAGTAGGGATTTTAAAGTCTGTCTCGTAAGCAGATTTTTTCTTTATTTATTCTTCCAACTTACAAGATCGTTTCAATACTAAACAGCGGGGAGATGTTTAAAAGCGCAACTTTAATAGTAAAAAGATTATTTTATAATAAAGGTAATTTAACTCCGTTGTTAAAAATATAAATATTTCTATTGTTTTTTTGTCTTTGAATTTTATAATAACGTAGCTTGGAGGCATATTGCTACAGTTCAAACATTCATTAGGATCGTTAAAAGAGTTTCTGACCTGAAGAAAGTCTATGAAAACATTATTTTTTAAATAAGAATTTATCCTGTTTACGATTAGTTGGATAATTTCTTCTGAAAGTCATGACGAGCAAAAGAGATGCTTAGAATTACAACTAGTTATATACCGATAAAGAGAGAATGCAAGGTTATTTACCTCTAGTAGGCGAGTACAGTTGTCATTGAAAACATCTCTTTCATTGTACGGTTTCTGTACTGATTTAGCTTGTTATAATGCAGTGAATGATATTATTGTGTTTCGTAAGCTATACAGTTCTTAATAAATAAGAAATATAAATACTTCAAAACTTTTTCTGATCCGCATTAATCACTATCGTCTCCATTCTCGAGTGCGCTGTAATGATTTGTAGCAATAAACTTATAAAAAAAATCAAATAAATTTTACAAAATCAATCTAGGAAAAAAATAAATATATAATATGTCATTATTTTACCTTTTCAGATGAAAGGCGTACGTTATTTTTGTATACGTGACGCACACATCCATAAGAGTGACATACACGTTCCTCTGTGACGTAGTAATTACTAACTGCCAAGTTAATCATTTGAAATGTAACGAAAGAATTTCTTTCATTTTATTTTTTATATCCAACAAATGCTTTATTTTTCTAATGAAGTTCTAAGTGGAATTTCCGAATGTCTAGAAATAGCATCCATTGACGGACATCAGTGATATTCGTTCTGACAACCATAATAAGTAGAGTGGAAAATGGTATTACGTTTCCATGGTTACAGTCTACTGTTAACTTACGTCAAGTGCACCTATTGTCGCGTAAAGTTCGTCAAGGTGGATTTATTGACAAACATTTTGTTTTTATCGATCTATCGATAGTTTGGTAGCAACGATAATATCTACTGTAAGAAAGTTATCGAACACTCCACAGACTTCTCAATTCAATTTATCGTAAAGTAGTCGTCAAGGAAAAAAAAAATAATAATAATATTCCTCATTTTCAGCGGTTATTATCGCACTAAAACGTATTAATAATGATTAAATTTCTTTAAAGCATTCTTATTCATTAACTAAGAGAGCTAAAATTGATGAAGATCGAGTTGATAATTGCTCAAAAATATTCACATTAATTAAAAAATAATTATGGAATGATGGCTATAATTGCGCTTGTTATAAGCGTAATTAAATATTAAATGAGTTAAAAAATTTTCTTGATTTTCTTTTTTCTTCTATTAATATTTAAAAAATTATTAGAAAAGTCAAGTGAATTTTAAATATTTTATTGTATACTCTTTAAATATTAATATTAGAAAAAGTTGTTATAATTAAATTTATTGCAAAAGAGGAAAACTAAGAGAAATTGATATTTTTGCAAGTTTAATAATAGAATTTAAATATTTATGTAATATTTTATATAAAATTAAACTACTGTAACTCATTATTTATGGAAATTTAATTTTTCTTCCTCTTTTTTTTTGCGGTTTAATACGCAAAAATTTTTTTTCTTGTTTCCGTAGCTTAAGGATATTATTCGATAGAAATTTTGTAACGACATTGTTTGAATTTGTTTAAAGTATTTCCTTTTATGTAAATTTGTCTCCAAGTTATTGAAAAATTTAAAAAGAAAGAAAGAAAAAAAAATCCAGAAAAGTTGAGCACTATTATAAAAATCATCATTTATTATTAAAAACAATATCGTTGTTTACAACTACTACAACAATAACAATGTATTATTTAAGACAGCACTACTGTTTACAACTATTATAGTAATAATCATCTATTATCGTATTTAAAACAATACCACTGTTTTAAATTTCAAACTATACAATAGATAGACATATTTTCAAGCAAGTTATTGCTGCGGTAGTAATCAATAAATGAATGAATACTATATATAGGTAGTTTAAACAGTTTCTAGTTGTATGCTTTCCGCAGTATGTATGTATTATACATATATTTGAAACTGTTATAATAGCAAACAGAACGTATATGTTGGATATCGAGAAAGTTTTCTTCAAATTTACATTTATAAATAACTCATGAGGCATCTTACAAAAAGAATTTATACTCAGATGTAAAAATTGACGAATTTTTAGAATTCTTTGTTGTGGTTGGGAGGGAGAAAAAAAAAAAGAAAAGTATTAAATTGAGAGCAGATTAAAGCCGAAGATTCTAACACTTATCAAACTCTGGCATTTAATAAAATTAAATTAGTTGTTTGATGGTTTGTGCATTCTTCAATACAATCCGGGAAATTACATTAATTAAAACGGACGAAAAACCGAGCGGAATTCGTTCATTGACGAATTCTTTCTAGATTTACAAGTTTATATTAATTACGACAGAAGTGATGATTAAAAATTATAATCAGGCGTTTATTTTTATATTGTTTTCTCGTCTGTTCTGGTAGTTTTGACTAGTAAAGATCCTGTAATATATTCAAGAAATTTGTCATTGGCTTGTAAATCAAGCATAACTCCTACTCGTTCTTGTAATCTCGTATTGATTTCTTCTAAACTAACTCGAATTCTGATAGCGGGATTCTTTCTCTTTATTAATTGCATACAGCTGTTACACCTCGAATCAAGTTTTTTTACAGCATATTGCCTTACACACTTTTTTATTTATTGTTTTATCATCTTTCATATTAGGAAAAAATTATTATCAATGGTTTGAAGAACATAAATATCGTTGGCTATCAATTAATGTAATAAATTTGTCGAAATGAAAGTTTTAAACCATATAAATACTGTATTTTTAAAAATCTAATTAATTAAGCTGGTAAAAAGATTAAAAACAAAAAAGCAGCGATGTTTTTTTTGATTAAATATTGATTTTAACGCTCCTCTCTATGGCGATCATAAAAAAAATAATATTATTGTCGGCCATAAATCGCGATATTATCTTTTTGTATCGTAAATTATATTTTAGGGTTAAAACTCGTACATATTTTATATAAATTATAAATTAAAATTTGTTTATTAAACTTCCACGTGATGAATTAAACTGGCGTAAAGTACAGTATTATATTTAAGCACTTTCGAACTATTTTTACAATCTAAATGAAAATAGACGTCATCATGTTACTATGGTAACATCAACTGTATAGAAGGTAGTTATCAATGGCCGAGATTTCGAATTCCTAAATGTTCAATCGGTTATGTAAACACGCCGTGTTAATACAGGTAAAGTTTGCATGTGATAACTATAGTCAGGTGTCTGATAAACCGTATATTGAAATCTCTACTCCATTTTATTCACTCGCACCTTAGGCGTATGTAATACGGATTTTTCTACTTGTTTTGAACATGTTTTGGTAATAAATTTCGAAATTTCGTTTAATTTGATTAAGCAAAATCGAAAATGTTTTCTTGATTCTAACAAAGTTTGTTCCATTTTCGGGTTTGTTACACGCTAGTCTCAATTTGCCTGAAGGAAGCCTACCAATTGTACTTTAATCATTAAGGATAATTACATACTTCATGCAGTGTTGATAATCAAGAACTCTCCTAGCTTTAGTTCATTTTCTTTCATTCTGTTTTTTTTTTCTTTTCTTTTCTCTCTTTTTGAGTTTTATCATCTCTTATCTATTCGTAACATTTTAGTAATTACTCTATTGAAAGTTTTAAGTGCATGTTAGACATTGGACAAATTATACACGGTTGATGATTACTATTAATTTTTCAACGTTTGAGAGAAGTAAAATCACAAAGCATGTATATTTGTGATGTTTTATTGATTTGATAAAATGAAGTACATTATACATCGTTTTTTGCTGGATTTTTAAAGGCAAGAAGAAAAACCGAGTTTATACTATAATTTTGAGATATTAAAATTCATATGTATTAAATTTTAAACTCATTTTTTTATTAAATAAATTTTTAAACTACAGTAAGTTAAGACATTGTTAAGAATTTTATAATAACCAATTCTTATTAGCGTCATTTAGAATCCCGTAAATAGCTACGACGCTCAAAGCGCCATATAACGGATTTATTCATAAAATTATTATTATTATTTTTTATAGATGGACAATTTAGGGCAATTTTTTCGGCTTTATCATGAACATTTTTTTAAGGTTCTGTAGTTAAGGAATAGAATAAATCGTTCCTTCGATGGTATTTAAAGAAAAAAATCAACTTAATGATCGTCTTTAAAAGCCTGTCTGATGAAACATCTAAGAGAAACTCTTTCAAAAGAAACTTTTTCCTTCTGGTCAACTTACATTGATATAGAGATTCTTTCCAAGTTTCATCAAGACTTTCTAGTTTCACGTCACGTTTTTCAATCAATTTTCAGGAAGAGTTACTGTGAGACTTTTTCTTCATTTCCTAGAATATTAGAGGTTGGAGAAGGTGATTGAGAGAGAGAGAGAGAGAGAGTGAGTGAGAGTAAAAGAGACGGCACACTAAATGGCTTCCAAATTTTCTAATTTATGTAAAAAAATACAAAAAAAAATGAATCTCATTAAACAGGCATTTTATTAAGACATCAAAGCGATACTTAACATAATTTTATTGCATTAAGTTAAGAGAATGATTAATAACAAGAAAAATTTAACCAGCGTTAATTTTGGAGGTAGATAAAAATAATAATAATAATAAAAAATGACAATAAAGTTAGCAATATCCACTCTAATTTATTATATAAACTCTTCGAATTTTGGCTATAACCATCAATTTAAGTTCTTTAAATAGTGTAATAAATTATGGATAAAGATTCTATTAACGATCAAAACAGGTTTTAACGATAAAAGTTAAAGATAGTTACTCCATATGCTAACATATAATAAATAAAAGTAATTTCTATTAAATTTTTTTGGCATCTTACAAGTTTATAATTTGTTTGGATCGTATTCAAAATTATTTTGAAAAATTTTTAAGCAATTTTTTTTATTCTGTTTCAAAGAAATTTAAGTCTGGATATATACAGTATTAATAATCATAATTTCGAGAAATATTCATCAAGTTTGGCTTCCGTTAATCTGATAAATACAAACACGATATGCAAATTTAGTAAATTATTATATGTTTAAATAATTTATTTTAAGAATTTAATACTCTAAAAGTAAATTAAGGTACTATAAATTGCTATTTAAAACGAGATATCCACAAGTGTAAACTAATACTAAACATCTCAAGTAATCTTTATATGATTACGCTTCTTTAACGCTTATAACTTAATAACAAAGTGAGGAAACTGTAATCAAACCGAACCGTAGCCTTAGGAATATATTTTTTTTCCTTCTTCAAATAAGAAAAAATTCGATATTTTATTTTTTATTTTTTATTAATCTGAAAATCGATCTATCGTTTTTTTCAACTTTATTTTAAAATCGAAAATTTTAAATGGGATGTTAAGTTGTAAAAATATGACACCGTCTCTAGGGCTTCACGTTTTGTTTGTGGATCGATAATACGATTTTATTTTATTATTTTTTTAATTTTTATCCACGCTTTTTTATTTCTTTACGTAATTCGTGTTTTGTATTTTTTTAAACAAAAAGAATTAGATAAAGAAAGCATTGCAATCACGTTTCACGTTTGTATACAGTAGATTTAATTCGTTACGTTGGCGTTGATTTGTCGATCATATAAGATAGCCCTCCTTTTTGAACAGTCTCTTCAGGTTTTTTTAAGACATTAGTTAAATGTTAGCCGTATAGTCGACTGATGATAGCAGTTAGAGAAGTTTTATAAGTCTAAGCAGTGGCTTTTATTAATCTAGTCTTTGGATACTAGTAAACACTTCAATGGCTACAGAACCAGAACAGGAAATGAGTGTAGTGGCGTGATTGGCCTCGTTATAGTACCACTTGGTTGCTGTGATTCTGTATCGACAATGTTTGCTTATAATTCTGCATTGGTCGAAAGCATCGCTTTACAGATGTTTTCTTTAAAAATCTACAACGTAATATATCTTCTCTGGAAAATAATTCCTATGAAAGTCATTAAACCATAAGATCTCTTTTGTGTCGTTTTAATCAATCTTGCTAACGGATATACAGAGATATATTTCATTTCGTCTCCAGTCAATATTTACCACACACCAACAAAATGGTAATTATGATTTAATAACGGATTTCGATAAATATCACAACATAATTGAGATATTGGCATAAATCTCTTATAAAATATTGACGCCGAAGTATAAACACCTATTTATTCTGAATAGGAGATTCGAAAGGGGGGGAAAAATGTATAAAATTGGTTTTTCAGATTGAAACTTGAAGTAGAATTGCACTTAAAGTGATATTTTATGAAACATCAATCGAGAAACGGTTGAAACGTTATCAAAGAAAAAAGAGGAAAAAAATTATTCGTCCGTTTGGGAATTGTTAAGAATTGCTAAAGTATTCTATCAATCGCTATTTAGATTTTTCGCTATAAAGAGTTTCAATCTAAAATTTTACATCATTCGAAAAATAAAATATAAATTTATTTTAAAGAATTATTATATAATCGAATCTATAAATATATAAACTTATCTGTAATTATTGTATTTATAAATTGAAACAATAGATTTTTATGTGATTATATGTATATAAATATAGATCTGTTGTTTGTTCCATTGATCCGCGAATCAATCGTCTTTCTTAGAATCGATGGCTTTGATCTATCTCTAATAAATTTGCACTTTTCTAAGATTTTTTTTTCGCGTAATTGATGTCCAAAGTGAATGTGATAAAAACGAGTTAACTCGAGATTTTCTGTACACTCTAATAATTTTATTTTTAAAAAATTCTCTTGCAATATTGACAATGCAACGAATGGTCTTCTATCACGACTTTTTGGATGTTTATCTCTCAGAATGGAGAGATCAATTTATCTATATCTTTTGTGTCATTCAATTCGTCTTTCGATTAATGTACACTTTTCAAAATTCCTCTTGAAATTATATTTCATTCACATGTTCACTTAATACAGAAAAAAATATCAAAAGGATTTTTCTGACGATGATTATTTTTATCCTACTCTCCTAAGGAAAAAAGCCTGTGAGATTACCATGCTACTTTTCTGTCTGTGTGTTCCCACTAATAACGTTTGAATTAATTATCAGATTTTTCTATGAAGTTTGGTAATGTTGTTTGCCATTAAAAGAAATCTGATGCCGTATCATTTAATCCTCTAGCTTCAATAATTTAAAAATAGAGGACAATCAAATTTACTCTCTTAATATATCTCGAACTATTCACTTAATTTTGATTAAATCAAGCGGGATGATCAAATTATCGAAGATGATCTCGATGACAGATTAATCATTTCTTTTCTTCAATCGTTTAAAAATGGTGGACGTTCAAACTTGAAAAGTTTCTCCTTAATAACTTTTGAACTGTTTGATTGATTTCTATGAAATTCAGCATTGTAGTCACGCTATTAAATTCGGATTTGAAGCAGCATTAACTAACTCTGTAGATCTATCCATTTTGAAGATAGTAGATGTTCAATTTTTTCAGATTTTATACTATAATAACTATGGAACTATTTAATAGATTTTTACGACATTGAACATATAACTTATGCCATCGAAAATGATTTTGATGACATTTACTTTAATTCCGTATCTTTAATCATTCAAAAATAAACGACACGTTCGGAGAGTAGGCGACTAGTTCTTTCCAGAACTACTTTTTTATTAATGATCTACTGCTCTGGTGATGCGCGTTTAACACATTTATCTAGCACTTGAGTACCTGATAATAATATATATATATATTAATTTAAAGAAAAATTGGTTTTGTTCGCGCTTGATGTATCATCACTCAAACCGAACACGCGTCATTGGAGCGTTAGATCATCAGTGAGAAGTTTACCAAAAATTTAACATTAAAGAAAATGTAAAACGATACAGAAAAAACTATACAGGGAATATTACATTTAAGTTTTTTGCTTCGCGATTTTTCCAATCAAATAAATTTTCAATTAACTTTTTTTCCATGCCCAAGGTTCAGTTAATTAAAGTGAATTTTCATTTTCTTCTGATAAATTTATAATGTTTTGTAGTAATAAAAAATAATGAAGTAAATAATAAATGACTGTATACTTCTAGTTTTTATAAACATATTAATTTTTTTCCGCCTGGATTATCCTTTAAAAATAAATACTACACATTTACATTTATATAAAAGTTTCGATATTAATTTAATTTTGGCGATTAAAATAATAGTAATAATAATGATACGGAATTAAAGTTCGTCATATAAATCGGCATGTTTTAAGAGTGTAGTACATAAAATAATCTAAAATTTTCTTTAACATAACTTCTCGCTATTAAATTTCAAATATTCGAAACATCACAACAAAGATAATTAAAAATAAAAGAGAAAAATATGTGGAAGTAATTTATTATATCAAAAAATGCAGCTTTTGAGAAAGATCATTGGAGAAATTTGTTAAAATTAGAAAATTTAATGAAACAATTTTAGCAGAAATGCAATTTTTTTCTTTTTTTTTTTTTTTTTTTTTAATTTTTTTTTTTTTTTTTTTTTTTTTTTTTTTTTTTTTTTTTTTTTTTTTTCAGGGAGAAAATAACTGGAATTTGTTGCTAACAGTTACTCGCTACCCTACATTTTCTTCATCAGAGATTTTTAAACACGCAAGAAAATTTAATATTTTTTTTTTTTTTAAAGATTAAAATTTTTTTCACTTAAAATTACTTTCTTACACGTTTATTCAGAGAATGTTAACTATTAATATATAGCACGAACATTCATAATTAATGTTTTAAACATCAAAAATGCCACAACGTTAAAAAATGATGCAAACAAGTTTATGTCAATTAGCAACACTTCATCTTGAAAAATACATAAAACTAAACCATGAATTATTTTCTGGATAATTTTTGTTGCTCATAATTTACGATACCTAATTTTAATAAAGATAGAAATTATAAATTAATTTATTTATTCGAAAATTTCTCATGACAAATTCTGCAAAGGCTATTAGACATTTGGAGTTTAGTCAAATATAAATTATGTCAGAAACAACATATTATGACCTATTATGAAAGATCGCAAGAAAGAAATATATATTTTTAAAATTAATATTTACAGACCGTATTGCTACCCGTGTTAAGCAATTGCTGTACTAAAAGCAAGCCAACCAAAATAGATTACCTTGCATCTGCAATGTTGTAAATCTAAATTATTAAATCCATTTATAGCTAGCTTCCTGCAGCTTTTCTGAAAGTGAAGCTGAATCACTTTGTTTACAAATTTATTCATAGCATCGCATATATCTTTGGCATTTTCGAAGGCAATCTGTTACTACTAATTCCAAATAAATCTAAATTACTGAAACTCTCTTTTATGGCAGAAATTCTAGCTTTTCTTGCTATCGATAAACATTAATTCAATATATAAATAACAACATTTGGCAGTTGTATTACTTCAGAAAAATTCGATAAATGCCCCGTTTAACAGGAATATTTGAAAGTTGGAAGATTATTTATGGGTTCAGACTGTAAGGTTATATTTATTCAGAGACTTTACACTGTTTCTGTGTAAATAACTATGTCACTGACTTAAATAAATCAGTTAAAAGTCCGATACTAAGAAAACTCGAAAGTTATATTGATTTCTATATCATAGCTATGATATAAAATTATGGTTTATTTTTCTACTATATAAAAAATGTTGTAAAACTTTAAAAAATTCGATTTGCTTTATTTTACGCATATTTTTCTTTTTTAAAAATATATTCAAGAAATTCTAGAATTATGATTAAATGTACGAAGGAAAACTAAATTTAAAAAAAAATTAATCAATTAATTATTTATTTTTCTTTAATCGAAAATTAATCAACTAAATTCGAACAATTTTGAAAATTATCAGTAGTCATAAATATAATAATTAAAATCAATAATTATTTTTTTATGATACTTGATCCTGAAAATGTAATGAAGCAATGTAAATACTGAATATATTATAACTGAAATATTTTTAATTATTTACCATACATAAACTATATTTTCATTTATTTCAAATTCCATATCATAAGCTCCTAATATGGTAAAATGTTCTTGTATTCAATCAGAAAAAATAAACAGTTCTGAAAATATTTCACCCACAAGAAAAATATTACTCTCACGTTTTTATTGTACGGCATTAAACTTTAAATCGATTTTAATTTTTAATCGATTAATTAAATTTTAATCTCTTAAAAATTAACGATTAATCAATTAATTAGCTCAATCCTAATAAAATTTAATAGCTAATTTTACTAGTGATCAATCGAATGATTATAATGCAAATTATTATTTTTTAATCAATGCCAAAAACATTTATACTCCTCAAAAAAATTGAAAATGAATTATAAAAATTTTCTCTCCACTACAGTTATGCAGTCTGATTGATAAGTAAAGATTATTAATTTTAATCAATGCCAAAAACATTTATACTCCTCAAAAAATTTGAAAATGCATTATAAAAATTTTCTCTCCACTACAGTTATGCAGTCTGATTGATAAGTAAAGATTCGATTATCTTTTTTAGAAATTACTGTTTTCTATAATAGTAATAAAATAAACTAAATTCAATTTAGAGAAAATATTCTACAGAAAATTTTATAAATGCTGTCAGATTTATCAAGTTTCAGAATTAAAATTTATACGAAAACACCACATCATTTCTTTCTTTCTTTTTTTTCAAGTTATGCAGTATTTTGTTAAACATTATTCTGTATGGGAGACGTTGATATATAAATATGATTTATAGTAGTACGTCTTCGAGTAATACGTAGAATAATTTATTGCAAAAGTCTTGTAGTACTATTACAAAAGTCGTTTTTGTGCTGATATATAACAACAATTTCGGCAGGATAATGTAGTGATTGTTTTAATTTCTATGAAGTTTTAAAATGCCATTCATAAATTAGAAGAACAGTACTTAAAGCAGAACTTTCACATATTTTTTTCTCTAGATAGCATCGATCTTCGCGTAGTTTGCTGTTAGTTACAAAAAAAAATTTAAATCTTTTTGCTGATAGATGCTTAAATTGAAGTAATAGCATTAAAATAATAAATCGAAAAATCTTAATTTAGAATGTTTTATTTTTCCGAAATCTGGTCGCGTGTAAAACAAAAATTAAACTCTTAAATGTAATTTCACAGAAATAAAATTGTTGCCATGTTTATAAATTTTAAGAGAGTTTATAAAACTGTAGTCTGACAGCTGTAACTGGTGTTCTGTCTAAAAATTCTTCGAATGATATTAAACTCGTTCTCATTAATATTCACTAATTTAAAACGTGAGATTTCATGTTTAATACAACAGATTAAGTCATTTTTCTTTAGTAAGTGACTTTAGAATTGCTTAAATATCTTCTCTTAAAATATATATAATAATATACATATATATCTAAAAAAAATATGTGCTGTTTTGCTATCAGAAAAAATATAAAGATATAGGAAACTTAGATTGCTTCTAATGGCTATTGTTATTTTTGTTTCTTAATACAACTTAGCCAACGATTTTCTCCTCGACTTCTCCTTTGATTGATACCCAATCATAAAAATGTTCCAGTAGTTGGACAGATGTCATATACAAACATTTTATAAATTTATAAGTACAAAACATTCCATAAAAATTCTTGAAAAAAAAAAAAAAAAAGGTTAAAAATCCGTTTAGTTGTAGTCATATTTGAAGATTAGACGTAAGCCAATTCATGCATCTTTAATAAAGCCTATTGTCTAGACTCCAGACCTATTTTGCTTATCTTAAAATTAATGAATAGCTAAATAGATTGAAGTTAAAAATTCAATTTTTTCTCTTCGCAATATTTTAAATTTTATTATTATTATTTTGTTTCCTTTCTTTTCTTTAGAAATTAAAAAAAAAAATAACTTATGCGAATTTTCTACAGTAATTTGAATTTAATGAACTTGGCTAAATATTTTAAGATTACAACCGATGATAATTGTTTTCGATAAGATTACAATATCTAAACTGCAAAAACTTTCTCCAGATATTGCTCTTAACTTTCTCTGGATATCAAAAACATGTAATTTATTAAAGAGCCTTTTATCTGCAATTTTCTGCAGATAAATTAATCCTTTATTGGAAAGAAACCGGAAAGTTTATATAGTACTGAAAGTTGAACATGATTTATATCAGTTTAGATCGATATAAGGCATTAAAACGAAAGTTTAAATTTCTACAAATTTTACGTTTGGACATTTATTAGTATTCTTCTCTTACATTTTCGACATTAATAAGTTTTACTTTCTCCATTTAGTAGTTACGAATAAAAATCAATGCGGAGGAAATCGTTATCAATTATAGGATTTCTCGTTTGTTTTACCTTATTAGCTTTATAATACTTAGGTGCATATTTAAGTCGCTAAAATAAATGCACAGCTTAAATCACAATTAATTAAAATAAAGCTTGTTAAATAACGAATTAAAAAAAAACTTTACTCAAAGAAAAATCGATAGGTAATATTTTTCATATTTTTTATCGGGTTGTTAAAAGTTTAACGTTAAGTTTGCATTATAATTATTTAATTAGTATTTTATTAAGTAATATTTTAATGATTACTTTGAAGAAAAGCGGTTATGATGCTTTTATTATAGTTTTTTTACGGTCAAGTGACAATGTAATCATACTTATTGCAGCTACTTCTTAGTAACTCCAAATTGTTCCGTCATTTCATGATATGATTGATCTTTCTATACCCCTGATCATTAGTTTAATAAGAATTCTGACTTGTGAACTGAACTCGTCTATAAGAAATTATATATATATAAAGATATAAGGCATTAAAGAAATTAGGAATTATTATAGAAAATATTTATATATAGTTAAACATTATTCTGTAATTATTACAATTATTTTATTTTATTTAGTGAAAAATAATATAAAATTTGATTAAACGTATAATTTATCAAGTATAAAATGTTATCTATCGTTCCGATGAGTTATGCCTGTTAATACATTTAACGCTAAAGATGCTAGATACGCGTTAAAACTGCGATAGGTCATCGAAAGCGGCGATAATTTGAATTAATCGGTCGTAACAAGTAAAATTTAATTAAATCGATAATCGAGGAACTAATTGAGTGATTCTTACAGTTTTTAAAATATTCTTATCGATTAGCGGAGACGGCAACGTTTAATAATTTGGAGACAGTAACGTTATAAGATAGTCGGAGTGATCTAGTGTTTACACACTGCAAACTTATTTCTACTTCACATTCTGGAAAGCTTTTACTGAACATCTTGTTCAAACAAAGATAAATTGATAAAAGATTCACGGTTTACAATTTGATAAGAGATTATCCATAATCCGTTTTATTTCTTTGTTTAATAGAGTGCTTTTCTTTTATATAAAATCGATATAAAAATTTAAAAAAAAATGTCACATCGGTACGAAAGAGTTTATTAAAAAAAAACATATTTCTTCATTTGTAATAGTTTATTGATTAATATCACAATATTGTTTAGATTTTTATTTAAAAAAAGATTATTAAAAAATACAGAAAAACAAGACATTATTATTATTATTTAAGAGAAACATGGCAAACTCTTCTTGTATTTTACAAATATTTTATTCAGCTGTCATTCCAATATACATATTTTTAAATATATGTGTGTAAACTCAATTTTATGTGAGAAGGATAAAGAATGTCATTTAAAAATATTCAAATTTAACTTATTTTCTGACTTTTATGATGCAAATGCAACAGCATAGAATGAGTCGAATTTTTTTTTCTTTATTAGTCTCTATTCGTCATCGAAATTCAGGATATGCGGGCTGAATATAAGAAATATTCATGTATTTTTAGAACTACAAAACAATTTTTAAAATTCAGATTTAATTGAATTATAAAAAATATATGTATACATACAATATAATATTTATCTCGTAGGAAATATAATAATTAAAAATATTTTATAAGCTTAAAATTCGAGTTTACATTAAACAGTAATAAAAACGAAAATTTGATTACTTGCAACATAAATAAATAAATAAATAATTTAATTATAATTAAAAAATATATAAAACATAAATTTATTAATAATATTTATCAGTCCTGAATAAATTAACGTTTCGTAAATATTTACGTTGGTTCGTTTAATAAACAGTTCTTAGCAATTATAATTTATTATTATTATTTTTTTTAATAAATTCAACACTTGAATGAACATAAAAATTCCAAAAGCAATTAAAACTAAATTAATTTTTACAGATATCTTGATTAGTGGATTTAATTAAAGAAACATTCGATAATCGCCTTTATAAATTCAACACTTGAATGAACATAAAAATTCCGAAAGCAATTAAAACTAAATTGATTTTTACAGATATCTTGATTAGTGGATTTAATTAAAGAAACATTCGATAATCGCCTTTAAACCTCGATAAACAAGACTAAAAATAAATAAAGAGACATACGCTTTTAAATTTAAATTTTATTAAGCCGTGTAATTAAATTTGGTATTTTAGTTTTATTTTTTTCTCTAGTTTTATTTTTGGAAAGTTGTGCTTCGTGTCAATCTCGTGTTATTTAACTCGGATTTAAAAGTTAGCGTTTGAAAGAGATTTGTTTCTTCTTCGTAATCTTGTTTCTGATTAATCACTGTTAGAAACTTTGGTATTCTCCAGAGATATCCTACTCCGATTAAAAGTGTTCTAGTGATATAAATAATAAAATAAAGTTCAGAAATATATTTTTTTTTTTATGAATTTATTTATTATAAACGTTCGATTGTCTTCATCAGCAGTTCGAATATCTTTATTCGACACGGCGCGTTAAAATTCGAATTTTAAGCAAGAAAGTGAGAAATTTTTATAATTTTATTATAAAATCAATTAAAATCATTTTAATACGAAAACTCTGTAGTGTTTCGAATTCTAAATAGTTTGTTATTGCCACTCAAAAGGTGACAATTCTGTAGAGTGCGAACGTAAGCATTGTTCAATACGTTGGAAATCCATATCCGGTTGGATACAATAGCCAGTTATAAGTCTCCAAGTAGAACATATTGACAATTTATACTTTACTATGAAGGGACAAGTCGTTTACACGAGTGCCTGTAATTCCAAATGGTTTTTCTCCATTTGAAAAATTGTTATTGTTATGAAAACTGCAAGTTTTATTGCTCCAGCCAGAAGCAAGTTACTTTTCCAGAAATATTGGCCAAATAATTGAAAGTTATAAAATGCCATAACTCTACAACTTGACCTTCTTTCTTTTTTGCTCTGTTAAAATCATTTCTCTACCTTATTTTATATTTATATAAGTATATAAATCTAAGCTTTATCCTTAACTCGGTTATAAAATTATATAAATTATTCATTACGAAATAAATATATAAAAAAAAAAAATTAATCGAATTTTATAAAAATGATTCAATGAGTTTCATAATCTAATTCGTTTTTTATAGCATTTTATGTTAAATAAAATTTTGCTATATAATAACATTATAATTCTATATATAATAAATAAAATTTAATTATTTATCGTGCATAAAAAGTAAATTTATTATTTAAGCTTCAGTATTCGCTAATTAATTTCTGTTAGCAAAGTTTTAAAAATTTATTAAACGTATAGAAAAATACGCGAAATATTATTGTTAAATTTTATTATTACAAGATTAAAATCGCTAAAATATAATTAATTTTCATGAATACAATTCGCTTCTTTTTCTTTTTGAGTATGGATAGATGGAGATTGACAATTGCGAACATTCTGTTTGCAATTTTATGTGATTTAAATACAAATTAATGCGTTTTTAATTAATTTTATTATACTTTATAAACTAGAAATGATTAATTACTCCGTTTAAAGCTCGGAAAACAAGGCTGATTTCCTCAATTTGGTTAGAAAATCGAATCTTCATCAGAAGTAAATATGCTGCAGGATGATTTTTCTCTATATTTATAATACGTTTTAAGCTAATAAATATTTAATAAAAACTTTTAAAACTATTACAAAGTCAAATATTGATTGTATAAAAATATTTAGTAATGTTTTGTTGCTGCAGGATTCTTTTTTCTTTTTTTTTTAATCGAGAGAAAAATTCCATTAGACAGACTCCGAAGTAAATTATATTTAAGTTGGGTTTAAGTGGATCAAAACGCTTGTTTAACGAGTAAAGTTCAAGTAATTTCCTAAAGGAGAATTGAATTTTCCACCAAAATAGGTAAATAGTATAGAAATTTTAATTTTAATCGCATTAACATGACCATTAATAGTCCCTGTTTAATCGATATTTGTCTTTTATTTTGGGGTCAATTTTGCTGTTTTCATAATTAATTATTGCTCTTCTTGTTTACGTTCCGCTCTGAAAGCTTAAAATTAATGTTTAACAGCGTATCATCTAATTGAAAGGATAAGAAGGAGATTAATTTATAATCTATATAATGAATTATATAATAATAATAACTATAAGTCTGAAGAAAGTAAAGAGAATAAATAGAAATAGGATGTTATCATAAAAAAGTCTCCATAATGTCATCAAAGAAAAACTGATGATTGAACAAACTGTTGGAAATGTAGATATTGGGATTAAAGCAAATTTGACAGACGGATTAATATCCATCTAATCTTCATCACTCTGCTATACTCTATGGCAGATGCATGCGGGTATTTAACTTAATCTCTTAGTGGCCAGACGGCTTGCGAGATACGGATCCGTTAGTAGAAGGTGGGAATCGATCCCGGACGCCTTTGATGATAAAGCGAAAACCATCAACTACTGGCCAACTTCGTAAATAAATTTTAGAAATATAACGATTCTACACCAGATATAAAAAAATACTTATCGGGGTACGATGTTTTCGATGCAAATAAGGTTAATTGCATTACAGAAAGTTTTCAGAATAAAAGGAAATTTCGTATAAGTGCATTTCGTAGCGAATTCTGTATAAACAGAAACCGCACAA
The DNA here is from genome assembly GCA_000484575.1 of Olivierus martensii. Lineage (NCBI taxonomy): Eukaryota > Metazoa > Arthropoda > Arachnida > Scorpiones > Buthidae > Olivierus > Olivierus martensii. Next base: position 33,010 of record AYEL01075793.1, read on the forward strand.
CAGGCTAGAAGCTAGCTGTTAAAAAAGAACAGAATCTACCAATTCAAATAAGTTTATAATCCAATTATTTTAAAGTACACTTTCGATTTTTATTTTTGGTTGAAACTAAAATAAGAAGATTATCTTATCTAAAAATTCATTATAAATGCTGTAATTACTTCACGAATGAGTTCAGTAATTTATGGAAATATTTACGGTAGAAGACATTTCATTGCCATTTATACTTATTTTTCGGAGTTAAGCTGATTTCTTCAAAATCTGTTTTGAAGGAATCGATTTTCGGTTGTTAGCAATTTTAAAACTTTTATCAGTAAAGATACTAATTAAAATATCTTTTTTAAAATGTTATAACTCCAGATTTTCAAAATTAATCTTTTTTTCATAAAGGGTTTTCACAAAATTCTCGGATATTTAAGAAATTAATTGTAAACATTAGCCACTATTTTTAAAGCTTTCGCAACAGTTGTAAATATTTACTGCAAGCTTAATAAAATCTGTTTGTCTGATCATACGAAGAAAATAATCTTTTCAATTTTCAAATAATATGATTATGGTAAATATTGCTGAAAATTTTTAATAAAATCTGATAAAATTAAATAGCATTTATTATTATTTTTTATTACAAAAATAATCAAAGATTTTTAAAATTATTATCAAATTCTATTAAAGTTTCTCAGTAAACCAGTTGCAAAGTATATTTTTCAACGTTATAAAATAAAATAAAAATTATATTTTAATTAAAAATAATAAATATCTTACCCAAAATTTCGTAAATACTGAAAAAATGATATTCGTGACGCGATGAAAATTATAATTGCATTTTTTCATCAAAAATTATTATCAGCGTAATTTAACTCGTTAAATAATTCACTCGATGTTATTTAATTATAATTAGAGTAATTAAGTAGATATTTTTTGAAGAAAAAAGAAGAAAACTATTTTTAGGTAAATTTATGTTTCGATTTTTTCTTCAATAACAAAGTTTTCCAGACAGAATTTCAACCGTTATTAATCAAATTATCGATACGGAAAGGTATAAGAATTGTTGAATAAATAAATCACCATACTTAAATTGGCACACAAGTATTTTGAAAATTCCACACGTCTAGACAGGATGAAAGAAAAAAAAACTATATATAAATATATATATTCCATTTAGTTTGCATTTATGTAATTTAAACGTTTATCACCTTCGGATAAAGTTTTGATAAGTTTTCAAATAAAGTTATTATGACGATGTTTACTTTACAGTTTTCATCCGAACATATTGAATATTTTTCTTCTTGTAGGATAGACATTTCGAGTATTCTAACTTAGTGATGAGATCGATGTTAAAATTAACAATTTTACAAGCGTCGAAAAAGAATTTCGAGCGAACAAATTTGAGTTACATTTAATTGTTATCATACAATTAAACTAACATAATGGAAGTCGTTCAGAACCATGACTAGTTCATCAGTTCATACAATTGTTTATCGAGGGCTCATTAGCAATCATTCGTGCCAGGAATTTCAGTGTGAATCTGTAGATTAGTCATTATGTTTCGGATCATGAACATTTCCCATACAAATTTTGGTTTATGTCAAACATCGAATACGTTAATAAATTCAAATTAAGCATTGTTTTCCATCTGTTCTCGTCTTCCATATCACCTCGCACTTCCATTTAAACGCGTGTTAATAATAATTAACAGTAGAAATTAAATTTGGCCGACACATTCTCCATCCGACGAATTAAAAAAAAAAAATCGTACAAAAACGAAGCTAATTTTATTAAAAAAAATTAACTCGATTTTTAGTTTCTTATTTGATCGATTAGCATAAAAAATCTATTTTTTTCCCTTCGTATAATCGAATTTTTATTCCGAGAAAAGTCGGTTTAAAAAAGAAAAGAAGAAACGAAGTAATAACCAAATTCAAAGTTTAATTAAATAAAGGGGAAAAAATATCATAAAGCTAAACATATTTAATTTTCTATTACATTGTTACGAATGTTAACTATTTCCCAAACAAAATTTCTGCAGAACGAAAAAGTCGAGGATTTGTTTGACAAAGACTCTCATCCCGCTGCATGTTTACATTCCTGAGAGCGTATAGTTGGAAAATCGAACAAGGCAATAAAAAATATACAGATGTATCTTTAATATATTAATTTTATCATCATAAACACTCAAAATTTTTATTATTTAATAAAACTCAAAACGTATACAATGCATATATATATAAATTTTATAAAAGGTGTCGTTCTTAACGGTAAACATCATTGTCATTTCCAGATGTTGTTTTTTCAATCATTTATAAAGCTATATTTATAGATGAATTGATGAAAGTTAAAATACTTGGTGGTTTTTTAACATGTTGGATTTTGATTTTCTACGTGATAGAGACCTTTGATAACATCCATTTTCTCTTGTTCCTGATATCTAAGGTTGCCTAGGTAACCAGTTGCTGGAGATTTAATGTAATCTGTTGATAAAAACTCAACTCTCAGAATACAAGAATCAGTTATTGACTTCTTCTCTTTTTTTTAGACTTAGCATAAACCTAAAATCATAAATTTATCCCAATAAAAAATTACTAAAGCCAAAAAAGAAAATGAATAGCTCACCCTCATTTTTATCACTTCCATCGCCTATATTTTAATACATGAATGCGAAATTCGATACGTTTCATCTGTCACTCTGTATCGGTTTTTATTTTCTTTAAAATATGATGTTTATAAAATAAGGAGAATTTTCTTGTAAATGTCGAAGTTGTATTAATCCAAAAACGCGTGTGATATCCGTGACGTTATCGTGTCGAAATGTCGTTGTTATGTTTCTGTTAGATCTCATCTGTTCACATAAATTCAATATAAATATTTAAAATACTTTCTCCTATAAATTTTAACATGTAAAGTTTCCAGAAACGGAACAGAGAGAGAGAGTAAAATCAATATTCAATCTCTCAAATTGCATTTGACAACAATGTCATTTGATTTTCTCTTCGGGTTATTGGAATAAATTTTTAATTATTTAATCAACGTGATAATGATAATTAACGATATATATACATATATATATACCAGATTAAAAATTAATGAAAATTAATTTTAGATATTAAATAAACTCGAACGACGATAATCCAGTTAATTCTTCCGAATTTGTTTCTCCTCCTGTAAGCGGTGTAGATAATATTATGGTAATGAAATTTTGTACGAATTTTTTTTTTTCCGTCGGGGATCGATTCTAAAAATAGATTTCTCTTCTTCGATCAGTCGAAGTCGTCCCGTGGAGTCTAATCTATTTGTAATTTTAACTTTAAACTCGGTTGAAGGTTGCTTATGTCCCAATCAATTAATTCTCTAATAAATCAGCGCTTTTCTGTCAACTGCAAAGTGTTTTACTCATGCTGATGACGGAAGTAAACCGAAACAAGCGCAACGAAGTTTTTCTTTTTTCCTGTTTAAAGGTTTAAAAGGTGAAGAAATTTAATTATAATAAAGACATTCTGTGTCTTTTTATAAATTTATAATTAATTATTAAAATTTGGATCCCAACAAACGTAAACAAATGAAAGAAAGAACTTACACACACAACCTTTAAGTAAAACTAACGAAACGAAAATGCGAATCAAGATTACCATCGACTTAGCGAGCAGAAAAATCATAATGCAGAATAATAAAAGATGTTTATTATTTTTGATATAAAATGTTTTTAAAACTTACTAAAAATAACTTTATCGTATATATAAGCTTAATGCTAAAAATTCGATTTTTACGTAACATTAATGTTTAGATTTTACAAACTTTGTTTAAAATTTTTAATGAAAGAAAAATAATAATTTTGAAAAATCAACACAAATGAGAGAGAGTGATGTTTATTTACGTATTGTTTTACTTTCAATTTATTTAAAAATAAACATCAGAATGTAAAATTTTATCGTTTTATATTTAAATTTTCTTCTGTATCCTATTTAATAAGAAGCGACTATAATTATACATATTTATATAATATACATATATATATATAGAAATTTATATATCAAGTAAAAATTAAATATATTAATAAATATATTATAAAAAAAAAAAATAAAAATTAAAATAAATATATAATTTATATATCAAGTAAAAATAATGAAACTCGTTAAAATATTGTCTAATATTTTAACGAGTTCTATTGTCTAATAAATATCTATATATAGGATGATATATTTTGATATTCTATAACGCTAACTATAGATTTACATTATGAAACTTGTCGTTGATTCATTTCGCTAACAATAAACTTCTGTAGAGATATACATAGAACATATTTTCTAACTTAATGTACAGTATCTTATTAAAATATTATACTGTATTGGCAGAAGATAGATAAGTTTTATTCTATTTGAAAATTTATAAATATATACTGTAGTTAAAAACAAGAAGAAAAATTAAATAAAAAGATTTATTTTTATAATTAAATTTTTAAAATTTAAAATTCAGTTTCAAAAATAATATAAACATATTTTGAAATTATTTTCTTAGACTTATTTATTTTTTAATTTAATTTTATCATATATAATTTGTTGTTGCGTTAAACCTTACTAAAATTTTTTTTTAAAACTTGCTAAAACAGTGCTATATGCGTTAACATACAAAACAAAACAATGTTTATTTTATAAGTAGTTCTGCACACTAATGTTGGTAATAACAGGGCATAAGAGTGCTAAGTCGATTAGCACACTACTAGCAAAGAAACTGTCCCGAGATGGAAACTGTGATGATAAATCGTTTCGTTCTTAAAAATGACACTCGTTACTTTTTACTGGGTAAGCAGAAACTTACCAACAAGGCAACAAAATACTTTAGAAATTTGACGTTTTTCGAACATAAATAATGGGTTGAGTATCAGAACAAACCTCTCTTGGAGCATTCGAATTTTTTAATGTATAAAATTTATTATATATATGAAAGATCTTGAAGTTTTACCGCACTGCTGTCATTCTATGTGAGTGGAAAAGCCGTATATGTTGTAGAAGAGTATATTGCGTGTGGCAAGTGTGACAAATGTCCTAAAGTTTATGAGGATATTTGTATGATATTTATAATGTTTCCAAACTAATCTATGTTAGTAATCACAGTGGGACTGAATTAGAATTTAGGTCGGTGTTCTATAAACGATTCACGTCTATCGCTCAACAAGTCTATTTGTCTAGAGACTCTCCAATTTGCTGGAAATTCTCTTAACCTTCAAATGAAGAAATCCTCCCTTGTGACTACTGAAGAGTATAACCTGGTCAATGTGATATAAACCACCTAACCGATCTAGCTTTACTAGCCCACAGCAAGTATTAAATTCCAAAACATTCTTGGATTTGAAACTAAACCATTACACAATTTCTGCATTGATATATATGCAAATCGTGCCCCGAAACCATTAAGAAACTATAAAATAGTATCGACAAACGTCATGCAAACTTTCATTCCGATATTCGTTTTTGCATTAAGCAGGTATGTAAAAATTGAAAGATCGCGTACGGATTAAAATAATATTACGTCCTGTCAAAATAACACAGATGTACAAGAGGGGAAAAAAGTAATTCTTCAATCGCTCCGAAAGGTATTTTTCTCACGTTTAAGAGATTTATTTTAAGAATTCTTTCTACGTCTGAAAGTGCACTTACTCAAATGAAAACCTTACATAAAAATTCTTAACAGTTTGTCATATAAGATATAATGCCGCTAAGAGCAGCTATTCCCTAAAACTTCTCGAGAAATAATTAATTAAAACAAAAATAAAAAACATTACCACTCTAGAAATGAATTATTAATAAAAATTTCCACTTCATCTGTTGCTAATTTATAAATGTTTAATTTAAAATTAAATCTTACAAGAGATTTATCTCTGACACGAATAGTGTATTAATGTTTGTACCGATAGAAAATTCGAATAAATGATATATAATTTTAATGAGAGCAAGTTTAATGTCACAACGTTAAATCTTTAGGGATTAAAGAGATCCTTAATAAGGTTCTTAATCTCTTGAGATGGACACTAAACCACACCCTAAATGAACCGAGTTTTGATTATATTTGTGTAAGAAAAAATAATTCGACTGGAAAACAGGCATCATATTTAAAAAAATATATAGAAGAAGAGGAACATAAATTTTAAAGATTTTTCTGCAGATCTCTCGAGAATTTTCAATTTTTTTTTTCTTCTTTTCTCCTTTTTCTACCCGTTACAGAGAATAGGAATAGAAGAATTTTCATGGTTATATTTTTCAAATGCTTTAACCTACTATTGCAACCGTTTTACAACCTTGAAGTTTCTTTAGTATCGAACGCCTCTTTCCACGTACTGTATTATATTTCTCTCTTTGACATAGAATCATACTTCAAACGTCGATAGATCACTAAATTATAAAAAAAGTTTCAGTTGGAATCAATATAAAAATTGAAAAAAAAAAAAAAATACTTCCATTTTGGCCATTATCTAGAAAACATAATTATCGAGGGATTAACCCGAAAGAAATTTATTGGCAAACAGATTTAATCTAAGAAAATTCGACTTGTTTTTTTCCCTCTTCTTTATCAAAAAAAAAAAATTATCGCTAGTTGTTGCAGTGAAAATTGGACGTTAATGTTGTAAAAAAAAAGGAAATATAACTGCCTAATAACATTGATATATATTATACAAAAAAAAAATGTTTTGTTTAATTTAAACAAGTATCGTGATTGGAATTTTTAAGTTTAACTACTCTGCTACAACAGGAAATATCGGAAAAGGGGACGTTTATTAACAATAAATAAAATTTGTAATTAAGGAATATGAAATTTTAAGAAAAATCATAATTTTGTAGAAAATTAATTAGAAAAGAGTAACCATAAATTATATAAAATTACGAAATTTTTGATGTATATATTTTTTGAATTACTGTACATAAAATCGGTACGTGCTTGTTATTTATTGTGAAGAATTTTAATTAACTTATTCGTTGAAAATTGCCAAAGTTTAATCGTTTATTTTTAACAAAATTTTTCCAGTTTTTATTTAACTTTGTTTTGTATTTGGTGTAGGAATCATTCGCGCGAAAGAAGCAAGGAAAAAAAAAAAAGAAAGAAAAATGCAGTTTTCGATACATTTCTATAAAAAATAAATACGTGTAAAGCTATTTTAAAAAAAATCATAAAACTTTCTTGCGGATTTTTAATGAATTTTTAACTAATTAAATAAATTAGAAATTTAAAAAATACCGTTTCAATGCTTTAAAAAAAAATCATAAAAATCTCAGTATATATTAATTTTTAACTAATTAGATAGATAAGGAATGCAAAAAAAATCCTGTTTTAAAACAGGAATTTTTTTTTGCAAACAATTTGAGCATTAATAAAGATATTTTTTAACAAAAAATCGCTCATAAAAATGAAATTAATTAATTATAACGTTATAAAATATTTCTTAAAAAATAATAAATAATCAGTTATAACAAGAGCTTTATTCTTGCTGCGAAAATATAAATATTAAATCATTTTTAATTAAGCTTATATAAAATTTATGAATTAAATAAAATAAGTTTTTCACGTTAAGACGTATTACCGAATAAAAAAAATATTAATTAACATTTATTTACTGTATTGTGTTTGCAGGAATAACAATTAATTAAATGAAACCGTATCAAATTACAGCTTGAAAGTGGTGTCCAAACTATTTTCTATTATTACATTGCCTGTGATATAACACGAAAAAAGATTTACAAGTAACACAACATTTATGTGTTCTGATTTGCACATTAAATATGAAATGTACAAATTATGAAACAATGAAACAGAAGGATTTACAAGACATTGTAAACCATCTTTCTATTGTTAGGTTAGCTGTGATATAACACAAAAAAAGAAGGTTTAGAAAATAACACAACGTTTCTGTATTCCGATGTGTTTCAGATAGAAAGCTTCACATGTAATGTACATTAAAATTAGCATAAAATATAAAATGAATAAATTATGAAACAACGAAACAGAAAGATGATTTACAATGTCTGGTATATATATCAAGCTGCATACTGAACTTGTACTGGAGAATACAAAAATGTCAAAGATATAATTCCTCAGGCTAGTATAACCTTAAAAAAAATAAATAAATAAAAAATTGTCGCTGTAAATGGTCAAAGAAAGAAAAAAAATGGAATAAAGTTTATAACGTTAGATGATGATAATTGATAAAGCACACAAAATGATGATTTTTGATTCGCAAAAAAAATTCTTTCAGACTTCAAAGAAATATCAACCAAAATCTAATTTATCAAGAAGAAAGTAAGGTTCGTGCGGAGAATTATTTGTCTTATTATTTTTTTTCTAGTTTTCATCATTTTTAAAATTATTATGATTATAATCAATAAAGAAAGAGAAAAATTCCATTAGGTAATTTGATTCTAACATTGAATTAAAGTCGAGATGAGTTTTATTCAACGAAATCTTTCTGTAGATGTAGTAGCGTCAGATAATAATAAACATATACTGTATATCCGTCTGAAGTTTGTCATGTAAATTAGAGTTTGTTTAGTTATAAACACACAGAGATTTTTCGTTACGTTTCATAGACACTTTTAAATTTTCGTTGCAACATTCTGTAAAATTAAATTGCATTTTAAATATTTCGGCTTAACTTCACGGGAAAATAATTATAATTTTGTACTTCTTTTTTACAGAAAGAAAGGTATGTGCTAAATTTTCGCAGTCAAATTGATTTCCTACCGAAACAATTTTTTTTCTTAATGTTTACAGTTTTGTTTGATTAAATATTTGGCAACCGGAAGAATGAAAATTAAAAAATATTAATAATAAAAATATGTTTCAGAATATTTGAAGAAGGTTCGTATTTCGTGTTTTGAATATTTTAAGAAGTCAGATTTCGAACACACCCTAGAGTTAATGACGAATGGTAATATTGCGTGCTAACATGCGATTCGCGTCACAAAGACCAATTATATCATATCATCAGTTTATATATATATGTATTAAAAAAAGTATATATAATCTAGCAGTGGCTCTAACATGGATCAACTGTAGTAAACATACGGTTAATTATCGGTAAATAAACACATCATTAAAAAAATGAACTGCCTAATGAACGGAAGCAAGCTGTGGAGGTTATTCTAATCCCGATGACTAAGTTCTTCGATATTTATAATATTACGTGAAATATATCCGGCTTAAAATGTCTCTTTAAATTTGCATTTAGAAATATGTAAAATTGAATCTATTTCGCGTAAATTAATTTGAGTTAAACACTGTTTAACTCACGCGTAATCCGTAATAATTTTTCGTTTTCTTATCGAAATTTGATTCTATAAAAAAATTAATTTCCTGAATAAAGTTAATATATTGCTCTTATAAAAAATAACTTGGCACGTTTTTTTTATCTGCTACTCGAATGATTAAGTAAATATAAACAAGAAACGATAACAAAAATATTTTTTCGATCAAAAGTGATGCATATAAAAATACTGATTACTTGAAGTCGCATAAATAGTTTCGACTATATAAAATTATTATTATTATTTTTCTCGATTAGTAATCTACTTTAATTGCAAAAAATAACTGTTATGAGTATTTTCCGTGCAGAATTTGCTATTAAATTAAAAAAATGCAATCTTTTCCATCCCTCTGTAGGATATCATATTTAAAAACCGATTTCAGAAAGTCGAAAAAAATCATTTTTAGTAAAATATATTTATAGATGAAATAACAAAAAAATCAGTATAGGAGAAGGATTTTTATCATGTTCAATATTTTAGTTACAAGATTGATCATATATCTTTTCCATATTTTGTTACACTTCTTAATATTTTTCGCCAAAACTAATATCATATTACATCTGTGTGCACTCTTCCAGTTACCCAAATGCCAATTATAATGATTTATAACACACATAGTAACTTTGTTCGAAATCTGTCATCAACTAAAGCGTGCTTCTTGTTTCTTTTAATGTTGCCGTTAATCTTTAATAAAACTCTACAATATTTTTTAAAAACTAAAACAATAAATATTATCAAAAAAATATTTTATCCCACTAGTGAAAAACTTTTAATCTTAAATTTTTAGTAGTAACAGTTTTTTATTAGATAAAATGTCCAATATAATGATGAATTTAGTGATATTACAAATACAGAAACGAATCCTCGTACTCTTTCTACAACCATTTTTTTTGTTTTTATAAAGTAAAAACTAATTATAATGTTATATATTTACATAATAAGTTATTCAGGTAGTCGTTCGTGGCGAAACGAGCTTTATATGACAGTACATACTTTGATATAGTACTATTACTTACCTATTGCAAATCATAACGTAGAATAATCTAAGTATTAACATTTATTTCTTCATCACTACTAATCCTAGTAGACATCAATGTCACATTTTAAATATGTTTTAGATTATTGATAATGTTTCCTTATAAATATTGGCTTTAAAAGATTTTTTCATTGTTTCAGCACCTCAAGTACATTGCTGCTTGGTAGCCCAATGCCATTTCAGAGCAACAACAGTGGCTTCTGTGCCCAAAATTGTCATGGCCGTTAGAGCTTGAAGACAACCCAAAGCGGCTTGGTTTCTGTTAGTGCGACTAGATGCGGCTAAGCAGGCCAAACTTAGTAGGACCAAACATGCACCAACACACAGCAGAGTCAGTATCCTAGATCTCAAAGTTCTGGTACTCCACATTAAACTGGACGTTTGAATAGTTGGTACACCTAAAAGGCCCATGCCGTATTCTTTTCTGTTAGCTTGTATGTTTATGACGGCTGTCAGGACAGACAGGAAACCTGCAGGTATAGCGACACTTAAAGTATAACGTGTTGTATCTTCCAAGCAGGCCACGGTTCCGAGCAACACAAACAATATGCCAGCAACAATTTGAGTAACTCGAAGGCGCAGCAAAATTGCTAAAGGTTTACAACCAGGAACATTACCTCCCATTTCGTCCGTTTGTTGCGACGATGGCAAAGAAGATGGTGCAGAACATCCCAATGTTCTGGGTACAGAATCCAATTGTATTCGGGCCCTCTTTTGATTGGCATCGTCTACAGGTTTTTCATCTTTTTCTTCCTCATTTTTTTCCATATCTGATCCGTGATGGTTAGAAACATTAATTTGGCAAGGAGCTCGAGTACCCACACACACGGCTCCTTCCTTCACTATCACGATGCTTCGTAAAATTTTGACTGATTTAGGAACCACCGATTATTACATAATAGACAAAAAAATATTTTAAATTTTCTTAACAAACCTTTGGTGGCACGTAAGTCTGATGTGGAAAATTATAGAGTTGATGCGGACTATCCTAACATTACACACAGACATAAACCGAGTTTATACTAGGAGACTGTTTTTTTATATCTATCTAGAACATAGTAAAAAACACATATCTTCTTTGCAAAGTTAAGAGGAAAGTAGTTCGGATCCTTCCTTATCGACTACTTCAGACACAACTGAATGTGCAACTAACACGTGATCGATTACGTCCCTCAGTTTTCCCATCATGCTTCGAGATATTTCGGTAGTCATAGTAACAAGCGGGAACTATAACTTCACTTATAAAATTAAAATTTCAAATTAGAAACGTATTAAAGCTGCACATCTTCCTTTCAGGTCTCGGTTCTCACTAACACAAACTATTTATAAAAACCGCTCTTTTATATACAATAAACAACCCGTGATCTTTAATCGAAATGGCACGAAATCGAAACAAAAAGGAAATTTCTTTCAGCATTTATTATTAATTAATAAGATAACACGGCTACGATGTAAATAATAAATATTCCTAATCGAAACAAACGAAAATTGCATAATATCGAGTCTATTTGTATTCTAAATGCTGTTTAAGTATTTAATCGTCTATCAAAAATTGATCAATCCAATTAAGTAGTATAACAATCGAAACAGATACGTCATTACCGAACTGATACTCTGCTAGCGAGTTATACAACGTCAGGAGCTAAATATAACTCCTTATTTTTGCATTATGGAGCCTAATAAGTATAACGATGTCAGAAACTGAACTCCAACATAAACACAAATCCATTTGCAGACAAAATACAATAGCAGATGTTATTTCGAAAGAGTGGAAGTAAAAAGCATGCGAACGTGTTATTGTAATGCACGACACTTGCTTAATGCATTGCAAAAATATTATTTTGCTTTATTGCAATCGAACATTGTCTATTTTAGTTAGTAACATCGAAAATCTAATATTTTCAATGTAATATTTTAATGTTTAACATAACTCATCCGCTCTCCGACGTATTCTTTTTTTTTTGTGCTGTAATGTATTAAAAACATAAAATTCTTATTCATTTTTTTAAAAGTCGAACAGCGAAATTTTTTAGGATAAATGGTCAAATATTCATTCGAGGAAATCGAATTGATGTATGATACGTTGTAAAAATTGCAATGCGGCATTTTTTCGGTTACAAAAAGTAATCTTGTCACAGTTCTTACCAAAATGCGATTGAATTTTACACGTTCGACCTATTCTTTCCTTTAAGTATCTTACAGAATCCTATAACTTTCTAGTATGAAACACATACACACACACACAAAAAAAATTATTTTTTCTTTTCCGAAAATAACTACAAGCGCATAAATATATGGAATCGCAAATTGACTGCATGTATCTTAGGTTTATCGAACTTTAAAATTGAATTAACTAAGATTTAAACCGGCCAAATGTAAACAAATATTATAAAATTAATTTTTTTTGCTATTTTTTTTTAGTATTTTCTAACTATAATAAAAATAAAAAATAGTTTAATATATCGATCTTCATGGTTGAAGTTACTAATAGGGATTTAACGTTGCAAGCGTATGGTTGTTTAAGTGCCAATCAGGATTTAGTGGTGCTTCCTGTAATTTAGTTGATAAATCTTGGCTATAACTTAGCTGATTAATCTGTTTGGAATGTGTTTTTCTTTTATTTTTCATTAAGTAAAGAGTTTAGGTTTCTATGTTATTGAGATTTCAGAGAGATAATAGAAACTTATTAGGCGAGTTTGTTTATTCTCCAGAAGAACAAGAAAAAATCGATAAAAAAATAAAGTTGGTAACAGAATTTCATTGTTGGAACAGAATTAAATGATAAATTTATATAAAAATTAAATCCTAGCTTATTCGTTTTCTCATTTTCTATAGAATTAATGAGAAAATCGTTTATACTCGCTGCAATATACCGTTTATACGAAGTTAGAAAAATCTTTGTCAGTTCTAACCGAAATGTTTTATTTTCAGAGAAAGTTTGTTGAAGTTTACGTGAAAGAATGAGACAATGGATCTTTACAAAATGGCTTTCACTAACTTCTGTGATCGATAACTGATGAAATAAAAAGAATGTGCTGGAAAAAGAAAGTATTGTTAAGGAGAAAATTGTTACCGAAATGTAATGCATTTTTAAACTTTTTAAAAATTTCCCCGGAAAATTTGAGTAAAATTATAGTTTTTATTTATATTTCTCTAGATCCTTTACAAACAAAACTTTTAAAAGCAAATTTATTTATTAAATATTACGTAAGAAAAAAAATTTTGACAGATTGGAACGTGTGAAAATGGATAACACATTTCCAAAATTATTTTTTTAAATTTTGAAAATTCTGAAGAAAGAAACCGTAAATATGATCCATTGGAAGAATTTTTATATCTTCTCTCGTGTGATTTTGGTTATAAATCTAGTTATTATTTATTTCCCCTTCAATTTTTATTGTTATTTTCGAAGATTTTTAATCTCTTTTTATATATACAGTACATAATTTTCGTTTAAGTGATTATTACCATCTTTATTTAAGATTACAGGCATTATCTGCAAGTACAATATCGAAAAACATACAAAACTCTGTAATATGCGTGCGGAAATATGCAAATGAGTGATTTAAATCACAATATGTAAATAAAGTTTAACGGAAATCTGCATAACTGTACGATTTACGACGATATTCGACTAGAATGAAGAGTAATAGAATTTAAATACTATTGGAAAAAATCGAGTTCGGTTTTTAGAACTGTGATGTATTGTCCGCTATAAAAATTTTTCAGCTGGAAAAAGCCGGTCGAAAATTGGAAAATGCTTTTTTTTTATGCGGAAAAAAATATATAAAAGTTTCGCGTTATCTTTTGAATTAAACAAAATATCGATTGCCGTTTACGTCCTTTTTCGGTAATTAGAAAGTATGTTAAAGTTACTCTACTCTACTGTAACTAAAAGCTAACTAGGGTTGTGCTGTACATGCAATTTAACGCATTCTAACTTCTTAATTACGCGAATCCTTCCATAATCTTGTATAATATTCCCGAATGTATAGGAAATATGAACGTTTGACAACTATAATGTTTAGATTCCTTCTTTAAATTTCACAATCACGGAAATTAGAATTAAATAATAATTTAAGTGCACAAATTTGGAATTTTTCTACATTTATTATATTGATAATAAATAGATATTACTGTAAAAATCCAGATATCAATTTTTTATTAAAATTATTATTTTTTATTTAATAGTTTAAATCTTATAAAAAATTTCTGGCTTTTTCTCCTTAAATAAATAACTTTCAACGAAGTTAACTGTCTAATTTCTTTTTATATAATGACTTAACGCGATTTACTTACTTAAGTCTAATAAGAAAAATAATTAAGAGATGAAGACTTCGCTTTAAGTTTAATTAAATTTACCACATGACATTTAACTGATGAGGTTTAAAATATGTTAAAACCTAGTCCGAACTAACTTTTAAAATTTTTATTAAACTCACTTTTATTCTTTACAGTTTACAAATTTTTTTTAACGATAAAATAAAGTACAAAAAGAAAAATGCACAGAGTAAAGACAGTTTCGCATCCAGCTATCCAGTCGGTTACGGTATATAATAAAACTTAAATATATATAAAAGAAAAAGTTATTTTTTTATTTTCTAAATATTGAACTAATGCTTTTCAACATATAAGTTAAGTTCAAAACTTTTCGGATATCAAAATATCATATTTCCACTTATAAATTTCCCATAAAAAGATCGCTCTCGCTATATATGAATCGCAATTTTTCTAGTTTATATTAAACTTTGTTTTCTGGAAAACTGCCAACGTCGTTCTAATATATGCAATTCAATAATCGAAATTTCAATTTTAATAAAATCGAAAAAAAAAATCATTCTAACTTTACGTAATCATCCTACTGTAAAATTTCGATTTGATTCTATTACTTGGCATCTGATTGAATCATTCACATCTAATATGTTACATATTAACGTTAATTAACTCTCCAGTTTGATTTTCTATGGATGGGAAAGGAAAAAATGGGAACTGGTACATTTCCTCTATCTAAATATGTGTAAAATGTTCCTGTGGAGCCGTTATATCAAGCATATGCTTACTTGATAATTATAACTCCAGTGCAGAATCCAATATTTATGATATTTCCATCGAGAGGGAAAGAAAAATGGGAACAAGTACCTCACTCCAGTTCAAAACACATGCTAAACGTTCCTTCGCAGCTGTTATACTCTATCAACATCGTTCCACTAGCATAACTTTAATTATCAGCATTTACAGAAATTATACCTATTAGAGTAAAAATTAATAAATATAAACGATACAGCTGGTTGAACAGGAAATAAAATTTGTTAATAAATCAACCGACCGGATAATTATAAGCAGAAACGACGAAAGATGAAAATCAACGGCATTTCGTACAATAACCTACAGGAAATATAACGGGAATTAATTACATCGTTTAAAATGAGTTGTAATAAATCACTATCGTCAACAGTCGCTAAGAGCCCTTCTATTATTTAGAATCTTTTGTTTCCATAATGAAGAAAAGAAAAATTCTCAAGAACGACTTAGATCTCACAACATGTCAAACGACGGTATTATGATACGCATCTTCGATAATTAATTAAATATTTTGACATCCATTCAAATTTCAATTTTTTTTTTTAATCTTCCTGCTCTTCTAAAGGTTTTCGGCAACGAAGATAATTGAGTTCTCAACTAGTTTTTTTCTACTCACTTTTTTTTAATACAGCGTTAAGCTTCAACATATTATTTATCTCTATTAAGCGTTACGCAAACACCTTAAGATAACTAGATATAGTAAATTAATATCTTCGGAGATTATTGTTAAATTTGTTACCATTAATATTTTACAAGGATAATTAAGATGGATGATGATGTTCGGTAGCAGGTATGAGAGTAAAACTTGAAGATAGTTAAACATAGCGAGCAATTATGTCGAGTTTTATCATTATTATTTTTATTTTTTTTATCTTTATCTTCTATTTTCTAAGAGAGATTATGTTGTATTAATGCATCACGTGTCGAAATTAATATTTATTATAGGTGACAGTTGATAGATGATCGGTTCTTTAACGAAAATATTTAATTATTTAAAGGACTGTTCTTTTGGCCGAGGTAACTAGACTATGGCAAAACACGTGTATTTATATGTACGTATTTTGCGTGATGATTTAATTAAATTATTTAAGAGATATACGATTTGTTTATAATTAATAATCTAACATTCGATTTTTTTAATAGTTACCATGGAGATGAATTTGATCGTTATTAATATAAAACTTCATGCATACGTGTGTGGGTTTTCTGCTACATCACCGAAAATGGAGAGGTTTTTTTTAAAAACTTGCTGTTTAGTGAAGATATTTTTGTACCGTTTGCATTTAATAAATTCTTGTTTAAATTGATCGCGAGGAAGAATTTCAAATATTTCAGCAAATTTTTCTCGGGATGTATAGATTAAACAAGGGTCAATCAATCAGGCAATTCGCTCCGAAGTGAATAAACGATCAAATGGAAACTTTCGCCATTAAATCTACATATTTTTTCAATCTGTTAAAAGAAATAATGCACTGGATAAACCAAAACGTGAAGTATTGATAAATGATAATATTTCTTTTTTATTTTATTAATATAAAAATATCAATAAGACCACGAATGCTATTGTTTAAAAAATAAATTTTAAACGAGATATTTATTATCGAAAAATCAGATTAGAAAAACAATTTTTATGTTATGTTATGCTAATAAATTAGACTTGGAATACAATAAAAAATTTTTATTTTATTTATTTTTTTATTGTATTTAACCGAAAGGAAAATATCATTTTGTTTTGATTTTTATTTTTTTCCCTCCTTCCTCTTTGAAATCATTCAAAAGAAATGTTGTTAGTGGTGACTGCATCGCATAGTATATAGTAAAGAGAAACATTATTCAGATACAGCCCAAATCCAAATCCGGATCAGTCTTTTATGTTATAAGTTTTCGTCTTCTTCTATCTCTCTGTTAAATATGTTTCGTTCGCTTCGAGCAATAATCTAAAAAGGATAGAATACCCGAAAACAAACAAATAGAAAAGTTTTCTATTATGGAAAATTCCGAATAAATACTATTTTAACTTTGAATAAAAAAAAAGTTTTTATTTGCACCCAGTAGAAGTTTTATCAATAGAAAAAAAATTACATACTTTAAATGACATCAACCTTCCAGAAAATAAATTTTTTGGATGAAAAAAATTATAATGGCATCATTTTATTGTTTAAAATAAATTAAACAAATTAGTGATCGAACATAAGTAAAGTTTTTATTTGCACCCAGTAGAAGTTTTATCAATAGAAAAAAAAATTACATACTTTAAATGATATCAACCTTCCAGAAAATAAATTTTTTGGATGAAAAAATTTATAATGGCATCATTTTATTGTTTAAAATAAATTAAACAAATTAGTGATCGAACATAATTAATTTGTCATTAGTTTTGTCTATAAAATTTTAGGAATATTCCATTAATTTGTTTAATGTTGTCCGAACGAAAAATAATAATAATAAATTCATACGTCGAACTGTTATCTGCATTATCTTATCGTTAATTGCATCGACACATGCAATTTTACGAACTAGTTTTATCTATCTGTAGTCATTCTGTCAGGATTAATTAAGCCGTGTTTACCTAGCAGTCAAAAGTTCTAGATGGATTCGAATTTATCTTCTCTCGTCAAACTACTCCGTACGCTATTACTGTATTAATGTCACAGATGTTTGTAAAATAATTGAACAAAATGGCGTCGGGTGATGGAATAAAATATACGCTAGTAAAGTATATTCTAGCAGCTAGACGGTCTCCCAAATGGATTACACAAAACTCTTCTCGCTGTCACATCCAGCTCCGTTTCTTTGTTTGTTCAATCAAGTACTGTTTTTCTTTCCTTTTTTCTTCCTCTTCTTCCGTCTTCTTCTTTGCAGTTTAACTCAAACAAGATTATATCAGTAAAATTATTGCCGAGTTTGTGATTTAACAGCTTTAGCAAACTGTATAAAAAACATTTATTTTATCACAAGTGGGAATTTTATATATAATATATATATGTATATATATTTATTTATTGCATATAAATATATAATTTATGGCGACGTCAATTATAATATAATTAAAAAAAAAGGAAATGCAAAAGAAAAAACATATTCTTGCATTCGGTGTTTGGTTTTCAGACCGTCAACGAAAATAGATTTGTCTGAATGTCACATTCGAACAAATTGAATCATTGAAACAAGGGAGTTCATCTTTCTACCAAAAACATCAGGAAGAGTTTTGATCCAATTA
Organism: Olivierus martensii; assembly: GCA_000484575.1. Taxonomy (NCBI): domain Eukaryota; kingdom Metazoa; phylum Arthropoda; class Arachnida; order Scorpiones; family Buthidae; genus Olivierus; species Olivierus martensii. Next base: position 51,629 of record AYEL01075793.1, read on the forward strand.
TATCACATTATCGCCGCTTCCAGACTTTCTGCTGCTAGTTGAAGAAAAATATTCTCTAAAATCATTATCCTATTGCTTTTTTCATATTTCTATTATTACTTTTTTTTCTAGTTAAAATATTTTCTTTTTCAATTAGCCGAAAGATTTATTGTTATTTTTTAAAACTTTTTAATGCCGTTAAAGATAATACGGGTAACTTGATAAATATAGTAATAAAATCTTTGTATAGTCTGTTTCTTCATTTTACGAGAGTCTGGTAAGTAAGATAATTTTTATTTGACTTTATAGCACTTTTTATCTTAATAAATCCAGTAAGCATTCACAATATATTCACTTACATAGTGCTACCTCCAAATTATTATTTATTTTTCCTACTGATGTAATGTGAACTATACCGTGAAAAAATTCAGTTAAAACAACATGTTTTAATTAATTAATTCTGTAGTTTCAAGCAAAAAATAGTTTTTTCCCCTTCCTTTCTACGTTCATGCAGAGAATAATTATTACAATATTTTTTGTAGTTTTTTAATAATACTTTATAATTGGCTTCAACAGTTGAACCAATATTGATTTGTTGTCTGTCATTGAAGATGTTTATCAACAATAGAAAAGAAAAAATTTTTATTTCGGTATTTTTAAAGCGGAATTTTAAAAGTAAAATCTTCGACAAAGAAAGAAAAATTGAAACATTTGACAACGCTTTATCCTGAATATCGATTCCCTTTCCTTTTGAATGACAGAGATAAAGTGAAAAAATAATAATAATAATAAAAATCGAAGAAAAATTGAGAGAAATCATAAATTTGAACTATGCCATTTATACGCTGGCATAGTATTTTTAGCAGAAGATTGTAACTTATAATAATCATCGATTGCAGGTAGAGAATAAGGTGGATCCAGAAAGACAATAATACCTTTTGACAATAGCTAGCCTTCAAATCAACTTATTATGGATCTAGTACGATTCTAAAAAAGAAGAAGAAAAAAAAGTCAAATTGGGCAGAACATTTGTCTTTTCATGATTTCTACTTCTATAAATTCATCGATTTATTTTGTGAATCCGGTTTAAGTTAAAATAATAAATTTCGGTAGAGGATTTGGTTTGTATTTAAAAAAAAGAAAAACAAAGTAGAAAAACAGTGGAGAGCGAGATATGGAATTCACGCATCACCGAATTTAATTTCCTCTCCTGAAAGGTGAAAATCCACAAAAGGAAATTTGATTGGAAATTTTGTTTTATTGACACGAACACAAACAATTTACTCAACATTAATGCGAATCAATGTTTTAATCGGAATTTATTAAATTTTAATTAATCAAGTAGCGTTGACTTTAATATCTACATCAAGTTTAATCGATTAATTTAATTTTTTATTTACTTTCTCCAATTTAAAGTATAGATAACAAGTTTGATGCAATATATTATAGAAACAATGTTACACGTTAATGATCACAATTGCATTTTCTGTGATCTATTATTAGCGAGCGGAATCAAGAACAATTAACGAAATGTCACTCGATAAAGAAAGACTTCTTCATGACTGATTCCATTAACCTCCCGAATTCAATTTAGCACATTCCTTTATTCAACCTTTATTCAGAAATATCCTAAATCCGTGTTTAGATATATACAAATAGAAAAAGGTTATCATCATCATCATCGCTGAACTTGTTCCAAACTTTTCAAGAAACAGAATGATGAATGTCTCCGTGTTTTTCTGTTGAAATAATTTTGATGTCACTTTTTTGAAGTTCGTATTATAAATCAAAATTTTCTACTTTGTCATCTAGAATTTTGAGGGATTTTCTTCGTGAAATTAAGAAAATAATGCCATTCGAGCGCAAATTAAGAATATTAAAACGAGAGAAAATGAGAATGGTTTCGTTCGTTGTCAGCTTCGATGCATCCTTTATTGTTAGTTAATTTTATTAGAAAATAGAAGATAAATATAAATTTTAATATTAATTATTTGTTTATTAGGCCGACCGAATATTTATTTAACTATTTAATTGTTTATCTAACTATTCGCAAATTAGTAACCAGCTTTAAAACAGTCGCCGACACGCCAGACTTGGGTCGTTAAGGAACACATTAATCCAACGAGATGCAGCCGTAGATACATTCATTATAACAGATATAATCGCGTTCAAACCACGTATAAATGTAACATTTCAGATTTTCGCTCCACTAATTCTTGGTTGGAGAATTACCGAAACTTTGAATAAGAAAAATCTCTCAACGACCAAGCGTTAAAATCGAAAATTCTATATGGGAAAATAATCGATTGTTTGTATCCAATTCGAGTTTTTCCTATAAAGAGACTGACAAGAGGGAAAAAAGAAAAAAAAAGATTTTCTGTAAATTTTTTCGTTTCACACTTGTTTAGGTATCCGACGAAATGTCAAAACTTCGTACACTTAGAAATATCATTTAAAAGTCGAATTGATCGTGTTCTATCTATCAAACGGGTGGTACACAAACAAGCACTTTATTTCAATCAATAGGCTATTAGCATTTTAATACTTTTAACAATCCGGTTGTTCACTTAACGCATTAAAAGTACTGAAGAAGTCTTCAATATAAACCCTGTTGTTGTCGGAGTTTAATCGATATCTCCACTTTTGCAAATTACTTGCAAACCGTATTAAATACTTAAACGCCTTAAGCTATCGGTAAATAATAGCCACGATGACAAAAATTCTATAATCTTATTTTAATTATTTTCCTTAGAATTTTAAAGACATTTAAGAAAAAATATCTATTACAAATATTCAGTTAAATATTTTACAAGTGAAAAAAAATAATTATGATAATATTTTTAATATTTATAATTCACGGAATCTGGCAACGTATCAATTCAATTCTACAAAGTTATTTATGACGCTACGGGATGGCGCCACCTAACAGTTACGCGACTAATTATTATTTTTTAATTTTAATTTTTATATTAAGTAAACAGAATTAAACCAGCATTTAATGAATTTTGGATATTTAAAATTATTTAATTAATATTAAAAATTTTTAATTTTATTGGTAAACAGATTTAAATAATAAATGTAAACACTACAACGATTACATAAATCCTCCATTGCGTAAAATTAATCGTCACAGAATTATTACGAGAATTAAATTAAAATAGATCGTATATTAAACTGTTGACTATTTTACGAGAATCGGAATGAATTTTTAACAGTTCTATAATTAATTTTTAGTTAAAGGTTACGCCTATCGACTTCATTTATTAAAATACTTAAAAAGAAAAAAAATTAGTAACGCCCGCTTTGACATTATAATAAAGATGAAGATATTCTTCCTATCGATTTTCTTTTAATGTTTCATAGATGGAGCTAGCTTCCTTAAAAGGATCAACCTTATTTACTATCTTTTAGATTTTTCGGTTAAAGGTTACAGTTGTTAAAAATCGATAAAGAGATATCGTTTAAGATCGCAGACGGAAGAATTTCGGTTTGAGGTTGATAGAAGTGTACGTGTAATGTTACCCAAATCGTTACTACATGTTACTATAGCAACAATGGCGATTTATGAATACCCAATTGTTATTATATGTTAAGTCGACTATAAATTGACGTCGTTCGTCACATGACTTTTTTTTTTTTCTTTTATTCGTTGAAACGATCAGTTTTTCTTTCCAAACAATCGATTTCGGTAATATATTGTTACGTCATTTTCGAACGTTCGTTTTCTTTCGTTTCTGGCCTGTTTGGTATTTTTGTAAAGTTGAGCTATCGGCCTTTCATCGTGTGCCAGAAGAAATGAAATGAAAGAAATGTTTCGAGAAGGAAAAATGCTGTTGTTTGCGAACAGAAGAAAAAGGATTTTGATGTGGTGGCATTAACGTTAAAATCTCGCAATTTTATCACATAACGCGGATTAGGCCACACAATATATAACCGTATTAATTACAATCAGACATAATAATAATTAGAAACGTAAAGCTGTATACTACAGATATCATATTATATCGATTAATAAAAAAAAGCATCTGCTGGTAAACATATAATTATTTCAAATGAAATTTTATCCCGGCTAATTAGGGTCGATAAATAATTTATTATCTAGCGTAAAGCGAACTAAAATTAGATTAATTTTTCAACGCGAATTTGAAGGATTAATGTTATTATCGAAACTTAAATTATATTTATTATAATGTCGAAGACGTGAAAGATAAAACTATAAATGCCTGCCATAGCGAAAGACATTCAAAACCGAATAAAAAGTTCAAGATTGTATTTTCAATATCGTGTGCTAAAGACGAAAAAAAAATTCATGCTTCCGATATAAATATGATATGAAAGACGGAATATCCGATTGCACAAAGACTATTGGTTCGGAATGGAAGTAAGTGGATTGTTAATATTGAAATCTTGTATGTTCATTCAGCAATTACGGTTTAAAAATTATTAACTTCGACAGTAATTTTTTTTTATAAAGTCAGAAATTCGAGAAATATTGCGCAAAAGTCACGGACGAATAAAATATTTAGAGATGATGATGAAGGAACTTCGCGTTCCACTTCAAGTTTTTTGCTGGCATGAATATTTTAATAGTAGAAATGGAGAAAAATAATCAACTCGCAGTCTTGTGATTGATTTGATTTGCGATTCTAAATAAAGTTACGCTTATCAATATATCAAGATACATACATCATAAGATAAAAAAAAAAGAGTCAAAAATGAATAGATTTTTGTTGGATCTGTATAAATCAATATGCGCTTTTGATGTATTCGTTCGTGTTGATTAATTAGGATGAAAAATAAATTTTCTCTTCATATATTGTGCTTTTAATATTGTAAACTTTATATTTAAATTTATAAAATGAGAAAGTAAACCTGTAGAAGATGCTACAAGGTGGAATACGTTAGGGAATTCGGGAATATTATGAATGCGAGAGACTTTGAATTGTTTTATAAATCTGAATTAATTATAAATACGAAGAGTATTTCTTTATAAGAGGATGGAAAATAAAAAAACTGTTTTCTATCAGAATTTCGAAGCGTATTTTATAAAAGTCATAGTTGATTACAGTTGGAAATAATCCAAATAAAAAATAAAATATTGTCTTTATGGATCTCTTTTTCTCTTTCTGCCACTGCTTCTGCCAATAGTTATAACATAAAGGTCACGGATCTGTGAATGTTATATGTCTACGAAGTTAGTTAATTCGAATTTCTTCGATAAGTTTATGCTTAATTTTAGATGCTATCCAGAATAAGGATTAATTTATAATTAGATAAACGCGTTCACGAGTAATGCAATGCAATTAAAATACTTAACTATTATTAAGTTAATCTATTAATTCGGATTTTTAAAAATGTCTTCAGGCCCAACTTTAAAGATTTTTTTTTTAACAGAATAAATGTAATTCTATTTGAGAAATCAGAACCTTTGGCCTTTCTGACTTATATCGTGTCTGACTGCGAGCAAAAAATGATCGAATTAATTTAAAAATAGTTCCAACTTTGAATTTATCTCTCTGAATTTTATTATTTTATTAAAATAAAAAAGGAATAATAAGTGCACATTAATATTTTGACCTTAATTCGTGAAGTAAATATATTTAACTATCTTTCTGATATAGAAATGAAAGCAAAATTCACAAATTAAACAGTAAAATATCTTTTAAACATATCTATGCGAATATTTGTTGCAGTTCGATTTAATTTTACCAATTCAAGTAGATGTAAAAATATCTTTCTCCGCCTTTTGATAGCAGAATTTTTATTATTATTTCTTTTTTGACATTTGTAGCTTTGATTAAAAACAGTAATAAAATTGAATTTTGAATAAATAATTCTATTAAAAAATATAATAAGTACTGTACATATTTATATATATTACACTAACAAATATTGAATAATAAATTACGTAGATGTTGTTGCATTAAAATATTCTATTGTGGTAGAAAACAACTTTTTTTTTTTAATATTAAAAAATCAATAAAAGTCGAAAAAGCTAAAATAACAAAGCTCATATAACTTAAATAACAAACAGTGTACAATCTTTTTTGATCATTTCTCTTTCTGATAAATTGTTTTTTTAAAAAAGGCACATTTTTCTAACTGGAAACAAATCACGAAAATAAAAAAGGAACATATTTTTAAAGAGGAGAAAAATTATATTTTGCATTTTAATAACTTTATATTGATTTTTTTTTGCTACAGCCATTAACATGAATACGAATTCGCAAGTTAAAAAATGTTACTTAACAAAAATTTCACTTTTCTAACAGAATGAAGTGCAGTATAATATTTATAAATCGAATATACGTTTATTGATTTTCGTGTTATTCATTCAGTGGAAGAATATTTTAATTAATTCTGCAATGGATGCTTCAAGATCTTGATTGTTATTATAGCTAGAGTACCCATTTCTAATTACATTATCCAGAAGATAGCAAGATTTTCTTAGTTAATAATGCAGAATTTATCTTGAAGGAAACAGTTTTAAAAGAAAATTTGAATTATTTATTTCACTCGAAAGAAAATATATAACGTAATTAAATTCGCTATAACGCTTAATCGATAGAAACATACGTGATGATATGTCTATATATAAAATCTTTAGATTATTCGAAGAAATTTTTTTCATCTCTTAAGTCCTGCATGCTCACGTACGAAACACGATGTTATACAATGCTACCAATTTCTGAATTTTTCGCTTCTTGTATGCTTTCGTAAATTACAAGAAGCGCAGCGCATTTATAAAGGATTCGCATCAATATTCTTGCAGCGCAAAATTTCCTAGAAAGCAACAGATTACTAAACTCATAGGCCTATACAATATATACTGAATTTTGGATATGGTCCAAAATCAATAACGTCAATGTTAAACAAAGGAAAATGATTCCGGCGAAAGAATTTTAACTAAATCATTCATTTATTAAAATCTATATTCGTCGCGTGTAAAATCGAAGAAAAAAATTCGATTATTAATGAATCGAAAAAAAAATAATATTCAACAGATTCGAACAGATATTTTTTTTTCTTCTGAGGCTCATTAAAATATTTATAAAATATCGAATAATAATAATTATTATATAATATATTTTTAAATTCTCTGAATTTATTTTTAATATTCCAATTTCTGATCATTTTACCACTGCATTTCTAAAAATAGATCTAATCCCTTAGACAAAACTAATCGATGTATCGAACTGAGCTAAAAAAAAGGAAAATCGATTGTCGAATAAGCCCTATATACATGTTACAATTACAAAAAATATGTTTTAAAGATTTGTCGGAGTTAAAATCTCCGATTTAATTTAAACCGCAGCAGTCAGTTTATGATAAAAAATACTTTAATAATCCGCAGTTATATATCCTGACCTCTTAGGCATCGTTACTATAGCAACCTAAAGCGAACATATCCTCTTAATAGGTGTAAAAATATATAATTTAATAAAAAGCAAACATTACATTTATTTTTCATAACATCGAGTAAAGATTTTAACGCATTACGAGAAGATAAAAATAGGATGGCGATTTGGATATTGATGCCGAATTGGTTTCTGCTCAAAAGCCTTTCCTTCTATTTTTATTTTTTTTTAATGGAGTTATTTAACCTGTTGAACGTGAGGAAGAGGTACAGCGGGCTCCTCTCGGTTTATCGCTACATATCAATCGATTCTGGCAGAGGTGGAGTCTCTTCACAGCTGCGCATAGTCAGTGTATACGATAACAGTTGTTGTTCATGATGGAGAGTGTTTCGCTCGGCTACTGACTCTTAACATTGGACATGCATGCGGCTATCTGGTCTCAACCCGTGGTGTGCAAGAAGGTACACAGATGCGATTCGGCATCGGACATACCACTCAGCAAGATAGGAAAGATAGTTTTTGGTATCAGCATCGGATTCATGCTACTGGGAGGCACGTTATCCATATTGGGATTAACAGGATACTTCGCTGTCGACGGTACAAAATATTATCTAGCTTTTGCTGGTATTGTCGGTGTGGTTTCCGTTCTTTCCGGACTTGTCGGAATTAGAGCTGCAACACGTAAGAGCAAGGCGAGGAGATACACTATGTTTTTCATCTTTCTATCATGGCTCTCGTGGGCTAATTCCGTGACTATGATAGTCCTAGGAGCTCTCATCTTACAGCATCATCCAGATCTTCTATTAACAGCCATACTGGCATGGAGTGAGATAGCCATTTCGGTGGTGATATCTGTCATAGCCGCCGTTGGTTTTGTGATTGTGGTCAGATACCGCTTACAGATGATGTATCCCGAGCAGAAAAGTGACGAAATCGAAGAGAGAGATGTTCCAGGTAGGTGCAATGTATCCCTTCTGCCTTCGACTACTTCATCGCCGGATACACCGCTCGACTTTATGGAAACCCAACAGCCACGAATCTAAAAAAATATATATTTATATATAAAATCCGAGCTTTTTTATGGTTGTGCCTGTTTTTTGGATGCTTTTCTAATCCATCCTGGTTATGTTATTGTTTGTTTGCACGATGTTGTGTGTATATATGATATGATATGCTTAAAGCATGATTAAAATTCACGAAAAAAATCTTTTTTTTTTTTTGTCTATTGATTTGGCTCGCTTTAAATTACGAGAGAAAATAATTATATATCTTGGGGATGTATAAAATAAAAAGCATGAAATTTTTAAAAAATAATTTAAATAAAAAACAGACTTGGCATGAATTGTATGTTTTTGACCCAAATATATCCCTTTTATCCTGATTTTATTACAATATTAAAATTTATTGACGTAAACATCTGCTATGGTTTATTACTGCAGTAAGAAATTTTCGTATTTTGCTATTTCGTCATAAATGAAAATATTAATTCTATATTTATTATTATTATTATTTTCCTGGCGTCATCGAGTAGGCGGCAACAAAATTAATACAGTAAAAATGGCGAATTTGCAACCTGGTTTTCATGTCGAAAAATATATTAAGTATCATTATTATAACTCTTAAATATTAGCAAAGGGGTGGAAAAAAAACACCGAACAAGAAAAGAAAATGCACGAAAATGCAAAATAATTTTGTTTAAAAAATATTCTTAGCATGTATACAGACGGACAATGATGTTATATTAACGATTTACGAAAACCAGGTTAGAAAATCGATTGTGTATATAAGTAATAATGAAACTATTTATAATATATATATAATTTTTCTATGTTTATTTATGAAATTTTTCTTTGTTAATTTTTTTCATCTTCTAACTCATTCTGTCCCCTCGACGAATTACAATATTATATCTAATTATAGTTTATCCTGAAGACGAAATACAAAATTAACGATTGCCAGAAAGACAAGATGGTTAAAACAGTCGTTATTGATCAAAAAATTCAAGATAGTGTTGGAAGACATTTAAAAATAATAATAATGATACTAATAAAAAAATAAACATTTGAAGACTTTCTATTTATATTTTTTTAACTTCCGATTAATAATAATAATTATTATAATATTAATGATAATAATCCTAACATCTTTTGATCTAATTCTGTATCTAAACGTGTATTTTACCTCTAATGATTTTTTAATGAAGATGTTGATCCATTTAATATATAATATTTTATGTTTTAAATTATTGAATATATTTGTAAGAATGATGGAAAAAAATAATTGTTGTATTGGGATGTAATTTATAAAATTAATCCATTGTAAAAAATGAAGAGAGAGAGAGAAACTACATAGCTTTTTCTTTTTTATAATTAAAAAAAAGAGAAAAAAAATAATTGGGAAAAAATTTCCGATTTAGAAAGCATCTAAAAAGAACAAAGGTTAATAGTGATTTGATGTTTATAAATTTTTCTAAAATTATATATTAAAAAAGAAAAAAGAAAAAAAAGAAGTTGAGAAAAAATTATAAAACCGATGACATTTTACAATTTTTCGCAATTTCTATATATACATATAATATATTCAATAAAATTATTATCAAAAACCGATTCTGATTTGAGTTATTCGAGTTATGAAATTCATAAAATAAAACATGGAAGACAGACAAGCGTACATACTCGTTTCTGTAATGAAAGTCAAAATATTTATTTAATTAAAGTTTACATTTACGAAATTGGGAAAATGAGTAATTGTATTAACAAAAGAAGTGGCAGACAAAATGGCGACAGACGATAACCAACGACTTGAAGTAAATAATACAAAGATAGTTAAAAGTTTATTTTCTCAAAAAATCTGGCATTTTCTACTTTAACCTCTTTTACTGGGATGACTACCAGGCATTACTCATCGATCATTTGAATAAACGTTCCAGGTATTTTTCTGTTTTAACTTAATTGGTCTCGAAATTTTCTCTTTTAATTGGTACGAAATTCGCGGTATGAATCAAATTAGGGAACGTGATGTCGATTTTCGTCGTTAAAACATGTGACGTAATACCCGATCACGTGCCTTTTAAATTTTTGCGTGTTTTTCTGAAATACGTCGTTATTGGTCGATTCGGAAATACGTAATCGAAACGTTTTTATTTTTGCGCAAATAAGACGGAGAAAATGTTTTTGTTTTATTACGTGTTAAAAATTAAATAAACATACTTTAATTAAATTATTTAATTAAAAAAATGCGTGCATTATGCAGTATTGTTGGGATCATTCCGAAGGGATTTTTTAATGTCAAACTGACCTAATTTTCTTATAAGACACACCCATTTAATTGATTAATGTGGTGCGGCAGAAAACATAACAGGCAATAAAATACAGATTCCCAAAGAAAAATCTCTTATTTTTTCATTTATAGATGTAATTCATATTTAGAAACTGTATGAAAATCAATAGAGATTACTAGCATTTGATAGGCCTATAATTTTAACAGTCATGGAGATATTTACCAGCCATTTTAACAATTTTATTTAAAAATAAGAGCCGAAGAATATGTTTTTTATATTACAAAGCTTGATTTACATAGTTTCATAAGTAAAAGTTGCAAATTTTGTTAACATTTTATCGTGTCTCTCAGACAACAACAACAATATGGATTTTTAACTACAGTACACGTAAGCGTAAATATGTTATTTATTTTAAGGCAGAAATTCGTAATTTTTTAGATAAAATTCATCTAAAAATCGTATAATAATTCAAAATAACATTAATTTTTCAACTATTGATTATTATCTCGTTTGGATCTTTTAAAACACGAATATTTTCATTAATTTTAATTATCCCGTCGAGACATCCTTTGTTACGCTGCTATTGTTTCCAAATGGCTAGTCCAAAATGGCATTATTATTGAGTTATTCCGAATTTTTGGCAAGGAGTACTTTTAACATTGTTGAAAGTCAACAAAATTTGTTGGACCGAATGCAATAAATAATCGACTCCACATAACATTAGGAAATTAAATAATGTTACATGAACAACATATTTTAATGTTACAGTATTAAATTTTTTATAACAAAAAAAAAGCGCTAAACTACATATTTCGTGAGGATTTCTCACGTATTCATGGCTTTACAATCAGATTTTCTACAAAATCTAGGAGCCAATATTTAGTTGGGTTTTTTTTATTAATAAAAGAACTAAATAAATATTTAATTAATTGCTCAGAATGCATAGAAATAGTATCAATACTGTTTTAGAGTACTGGTACTTTAATGATAGTTTTTCATCAAAATTTTATTGCGTAATGGCAAGATTAAAAGTATATACCTGTATATAGTTACGCATTTGTTTTGCCATTTTGGTGGTGAAATATCGTAGCATTAATTATATATATGTCTGCAAATGAATTATAAGTTATAATGAAAACAGGAGAGAATCGACTCATCGAAAAGTTATGAAGATTACTACAGCATTATCGACATCTGTTATATCGTATATTCTTTATTCTATTCTATAACAGATGATGTTAGTCTTTATAACTTGGAAAGTATGATTATAAGGACAACGTCCTTTAGAAATAATTGATCGATCGTTGCTCCCATGCCAATTTATTCTTCGCTTCTCCTATTCGGATTTCATCTTTTGTAAACGACAATAATTCATATTTTTTTATCTTAATATCAACCATTCGGCAATTTTCTGTCTTTATTAACAGAAGTTGCTTCAGATTTACTAAAAATTCCGATCGATTTTCGATTTTTTATTCTTATTTTATTTTATTTTTTTTGACAATATTAAAGTCATAAAAGATCTAATTAATACATTAGCTTTAAGTAGCTAAAATAATGTGCATAAATTTATGAACTTTTTATTGATCTTCATCTTTTAAAAATTCATCATTCTTAATTTGAACGTAAATCAAACCGCAATTAAGTACTGCCAACTTTTGCTGAATTTTTTATGAATATTTTTTTAATAAAAAAATTTGCATTGAGATGATTATTAATTAACGAGGATATTTTGGAAAAAAATTATATTTAATATTTGGATTTAGAAGAGATGTATGTGTTTTTTTGGAGGATTTTTTAATATGATCATTACGTCATTAAGTTACAGGTAAAATAGCACGGAGGAGACACACCTGAACGAAACTTATGATTTGTGTTAGCCTTGGCCTGGTTTAGCTTCTCGAAACAATCACCGGATCGTGATGAGTTCTGTGATGTCTAAAACGCGCTCCTCCTTTTCAACGTTTTATCTAAATCCTGAGGAAAATAACCGGCGACTTTGCTTGTTTTTCGGAATCAAACGTGACCCATTTATGGGTGTCGTCTTCAATTTTATTTCCGAAAATTTCCCTCTATATCTCACACAATAAATTTTCTTGGTTTCTAAATATAAATTTAATTTTTAATGTTAGTTTTGCCTATAAACATGCGTAATATAGACGCTAAAGAACACGTTATGTGTATTCTTATTCGTTACTCTCTGATACAAGCTTTTATTTACGTTTGAAAGCTGTAAATGCAGCATATTATTATACTCAAAGGTATATAAATAGAAAGATTACGTTCGATGCGTGGCAGATGTTCAACTTGACCAATCTGGTGAGAGAACTTGTTTAACGACATGTCAAAATCAACTCGTTAGACAGCTTACGAATCAAATGATCTAAAAGATATTCCACCTACGTTTTACGACTTTTCTCACTCGCCAGGAAAAAATATTCACAATCCGAACGATTATAATCATTCATTACAACTAGATAATTGAGGTGCAGTAAATTTACGCTCCCGGCTTCCTGTAAAACTTCTCTTTTAAAGTAATCGCGGCCTTCTTAAGTATCTCGTCCAGATGGGTCATTTAATGAATGAAAGAGGCTTGCCAACATATTTCACAGAGGATGACGTTAATGAGATGGTAGCTACAAGAATTCCATCAGGAAGTAAAGATTCTTCAAGATTTGTTAAGAAGAGATCTTTTATAAATACACGTTAGGTATATTTAACGTGTTTTCTTCCCTCTCCCGACCGATGTAACCGTACAAATGTTTTATTAATAAATGAAAATTGAACTTTGTAGCGAATTTGGGTCAAATCGAGGTCGTCGACGCCCAGAACATAACAATTATACATACAAAATGGCAATATGTCTGCAGGTCAGAGGTTAAGGGTTCATGTTACTATTTACGGATTAAAGGGCTAGGAGAATTGTATCGCAATTCTGCAGATTGATATCACACTTTTTTGAGACTCCTCACGAACATTGGGGCCACACTAAATTTCTTTTCGTAAAGAAAAAAAATAAATAAAGAAAGAAATCGAATTTTCCTAGAAAAACAAAATTATAATGTAGATTTCCTTTTAGAATAACGCTGTAGCCTTGAGATGTATTCGGAATTATTTCCTATTATTTTTGTTTTTCACTCGTTTTGAGATTTAACAGGAGGCCAACACTTAATAACATCGTAAAAGTTAATGCGAAAAATTGAAAAATCCTAAGAAAAATTACTGTAACTATCAGAACTGGATTACAATAAATTGAAAGGAAATTTTGTTTGTCCTAGACAAAAAAAAAAAAAAAAAAATGAAGAAAATAAAAAAAAAAAAAAAAAAAAAAAAAAAAAAAAAAAAAAAAAAAAAAAGTTGAAGAAAATTGTTTTTGGAATGCCAAATATGTACATATTTTTAAAAAGAATTTATTCAATTTTTCTAGAAAACAATCAAATACTTATGATAGAGGTTTCAAAAAAAATCAATTTTTTTTCGTCAACACTTTTTCACGATTATATCAAAATTTTCTTAATAACTTCTAAAAACGATCTTTTTGGCAAAATTAAAATTTGATTGCGGAATTTCGTAGAAGAAAGCGTGATAAATTTATTAAGAACGTATTTATAAACTATAAAATAACAGTGAGTAAAACTCGTTTAAAGGTGTATACCATTATTAACAAATAATTTTCCTGGATGAAACCAATTTACTCTCATCATCATCCTAAAAGAGGACAGCCATCTGGACAATCGTTATTCCTGTAAAAATTCCAACTTGTTTTTTCGTAATTTCCTATCAGATAGTAATCACTTCCTTATTTTTCCATTCGTTATTTTCGAAAGTCTTTATAAGATTTAACTTTTCAAACTTAATGATCGTCATTGCTTTACAAGAACATCACTTATTTTTTTTTTTTTTGCCTTCATTTATAAACACGAATGTAAAATTCAAAAGAAATTTTTGTGACACATAGTTTCTTGTTTTTTCTTGGAATTTTGACTCGATAAATATATAATTTTTTAGAAGTCAAGTAGGAAAATTAGCCAAAAAGGCGGAGATAAAGCGTGATTAATGAAAACGGGTGAGATTCCAAACATTAAAATTCTAACCTTTAAAAATTAAACAATTGATTAATTAAACGACGAATTAAAGTTTATAAAATGGAATTTTTTTTGGTATATTAATAATTTATTTTTTTAAATATTTATTGAGGAGTATATTTTCGAGAAAGTACACAGACCTCTTAAAGCAGTTCTTTCAAAAAGTTTATTGATTTCCTACGAGTATTAGATAGCAGTATGTTTTTGATGAACTGTTATTTATTCCAAAATAACCAGATATTAAAAGGATTCTTTCATGAAAGGATAAAGAAAACAACATTTTAGTACATCATGTCAGAAATCATTCCACCGAAAATGGAAAGCTATCAAAACTTTAAAAGATTGAAAAGAAATAAATAGAATAATTTTACATACATATTTGTTGGCTTTTGCACGGTTTACTTATATAAACATAATTATATTTTTAAAAGCCGATTTTTAAAATTTAAAATATGATTTCTCTTGGACATCCAAAGTTAAAAAGTCTTCTTCTTCTTTCTGTTTATATGGAGGATGTAGCCACCGCTTTATCCTCCGAGATGTCAGTTAAAAAGTCAGTAAAAAGCAGAGAATTTATCGGATTTCGATATTCGATCGCAGCGCCAATTGGATATTTTTATACTATAAATGACGCTAATTCTGATTTCTTATACATGCAATGAAATTTGAGCCATAAATATTTATTGTAGACAAATATAACGGACAAAACATTAAATTCAAAGAAAATAAACTTACATAAAATCATAATGATGAAAAAAAATTAATGACAGAAGTTAAAAGTTTTGGATAATGACACGGAAATTAATTAATGTTAAAATTCACGAATAAGATAATTAATCATTAAACTTAATTACTTTTAAATAATATGTCTTAAAATGTCAGGTTTGTTCCCGTTAACACGCTGAGAATCATCCTTCACCTATTTATTGAATTCCTAATATAAAAAAATTAAGAGTAAAACTTTATATAGGCTCATATTGTAAATGATATTTGCAATATGTGTTTCCGCGTATAATATTCTCAAAATTTTTAAATATTGATTCGAATACAAAAATGATGACAAGTTGCATCTAATAATAGGCCATAGAAAATTTCACTTATTAATAAAAAAAATCTATACAATCATGCAGACGCGAAAATGGAATGCGGATGGAAGAATCTACCAAAAAAACTTTCTTATAAGTTAACTTCCTCACTGGACAACTAGATCTAGGTCGCAGGGATAACACGACAGGTTAAAGGTCATCATCATAAATAACTCAACTCGGCCCACCTAAGTGAGAAGCAGAGAAAAAAAATAAAGGAAAGATGTGTGTTCTGTGCTGAAGATGTCGACGGGTGAACGCACCTCATTGTCGCAGTAGGTGTTGTGTCAAATGTTAAACCTCCTAATAAATGAGAGTTACACCTTCCCCATGTCTTCAGAAGCATTCAAATTAACTATCTTTTTAACGCCTAATTGCGTGAAAAACGATTATACATCTCATCTCCCGCTACGGAATTACATCAGAATCACACAGATTTATGTCAGATCTTTAAGGTTACTTATAATTCCAGGCACAGAAGTTAAGTCATGAAATGTGTAGATAAGTCAGATAAGCAGACACATCTTTACATAAGATGATGCCTACAGTTATTACATTGATTTAAAATACTCTACTCTCTACTAAATTTATTTTCTGACGATAATAAATTCGGATAAATTTAAATTATGAGTGAAAACTGAAAAAAATCATATTACGGCTAAATAGATTTTATTTATGGACTATATAACTTAATTAAATGCGTCAACAATTTACGCGATTTTTTAAAATATTGTGTTTTTGCTGCATAGTTTACAAGAATATATAAAGAGAGTGTAAATTATGTATCATATATAATCAGTAGCGTAATACGATTTCCGTAATTTTCTCCGCCACGTTAAGCAGTGATGAATATAAAGAAAACACAAAACAGCCATTCTAAGCACGTATGCAAGCACAGAAAAAATGTTTTCCGGAAAGAATTTAGGTGAAATATTTGATGTCCTGTATCTGTAAGGTGGAGATGCATGAGCCTAAACAGAGCCCCTTTTGGTCCAAGGTGGCAAACAAGAACAAAGTTGGAATGACCTATATTATGATCCGGTCCAAATCGAGATCCGGTCAACAGCTCTCACTTTCTTCCTCGTGTTTTGTCACCTCCGTACATACTATTCTGTATTCCGAAATCGTAATTGCGTGATACCGAAAAAACCCGTACATGTTTACTTAACACCAAAATCCACTCTTTAATATTGAAGATAGTCTGAAAATCCCCGAAGAATAACAATTAATAACAGTTGCGTGAAGTCGATCACCATTCGTCGAAACTCTTTTACACAAATAATTTTGTTTTCGATGTTTTACTATTTATACAGTTGAAAAACAATATATGAGTAAAGTAATTCCGCAAAAAAATCATATTCTTTCAGATATCATCCACTCTTAATCTTGTTATAGAATTTTTAAGAAAATTCTCTTCAGAATATTTCACAAAATGCACAGTTCTCTTTTTCCAGGAATTTCGTCAATATTTTAAATCCAACAATTCACAGTAAAATATCAATTTTTAAACAGCTTACGAACCAATATTCAAAATTAAAAGAATGCCGCATAAAATTTAAAATAAAATATAAAAAACATTCTTAATGGATATAACTATAATTACTTAACATGAGGAAATAAATAAATAAATAAATAAACCATACCAATTGACCTTTGAACTCTACGACCTCGTGTTGGTAGTGGCATTGACATGATTTTTGTCTTTATAATTTTGATTGGATAATCATCTTTATAATTACAAATAAGACAATTAATTTACGAATATTTTTATTTATTTTAATTAATTAGAAAAAATGCAAAAGGTCGATTTCACATCCAAAATTTATTATACCCAGCGACATTAAAACGATAAACCTGTTTGTTTCAAAACTACATTTATAGACTAAAGAAAGTACTAAAAAATACTTAAAAGAGCGTCAACAGATAGTTTTCCTTGATAACTTATTTACGAAGAGGCACTTAAACGTTTATAACGATTGCGTGAAGAAAAAAATATCTGAATTATCTTTATATCACCGACAAAACACGTTTGCGTTTAAGTACTCACCATCAGTAAAATATTTTACTGTAATCAAAACTGACCACGAAATAATAATAATAATAATAAAACTATGTCAATATTCTATTATCATGTTTACTTATGGCACTAATCAAGCACTTGACACCCCTAAACCGCATTCCTGGTATAATTAGACTGAGATCAATAAGTGTTTCCAGATACCAGTGCAACTTTTTCTTCTGGAATTCCTGATGAGGTCAAGACAGCAAGGTCATCAACGACAGCGGGATTATTATGCCGTGTATGGAATTGAGGACATAGGTTGATCTTTGACATTAAACTTTCCTATATTGAGCCTATGGGATTATCTATTTTGATAAAAAGTCTCGCATTAATTGCGTTTATAATGCGATAAAAATAATATTGATAAAATAAACCGAAACAACGCGTGGGATGCTTTATAATTTGCATATCTTAAAAAATAAAAATATCTTTTTGCGTGACATCCGAAAGCTAGCGAAGGATATTAGCAAATATTGCTTCGAATCGTATTTTTATAATAATAAATTTTATTGCGCCAACTTTCGGTTAATTTATTCTTTTGTAATTAGGACGGTAATTAGAACTTTTGCAAGAATCTTAATTATAAATCAAAACATTAAGCAAATATTGTTATTAAATTATTACAAATTAAAACGGTATATAATTTTACACTATATATATTTTTTACACAAAATAAAATGAGAGTTATAAATCATGACATTTTAAGCGCTAAAACAGGTTGCTAAGCATTTTAAACCGGTGCAAATACCAGAGAGACAGGCAGAAAAATATTATTCAGTCGACAAAATAAAATAAATATGATGCGTAAGACGAATCTTTCTGCAAACCTACTCAGCGGGAGTTTACACATTAATTTTGAAATATTTTGAGATATCATTTGTTATAAAAAAAGCATTAAAGCTATTAAATTCTGATACATTTCGTTCAGTCACGAGAACTTTGACTTGTTTTTTTGCTTCGCTCGCTCCCTTTGTTACATCGTGACATACGTGATAAACGTGACAATTGCAAAATTACCAAGTTCGTCGACTTTTAACGCATTATAAAACGCTCTTATTATTATTATTTTTAATTACTGTTATAAATAAATTATTTTTTATTCGATTCGGAAATGCTTAATTATCATTTTAATATTATCCGGTTAAAAATGACAGCTTATCATCTAAAAACCTGTTATGAACATTAAAATGTCATCAAAACGTGCAATTTCTGTCATTTGTCCTCGCAAATCATTTTTTTAATCATTATTATAATTTTGTTAATTTTTAACGCTCCAAGACGAACGTAACTTGTTATATTATTTTATTATTTATCGATTTTAAAAATTCAATAAGTTTTAATCGCGAATTGTAAACCAAAATGCATTAATATCAATCCCTAACTTACTAAATAAAGGATAAAAATAACCACTGTTCCATTAACAGCATGTTTATTCATTCGAAGAAAATTAATATTAAAATATTCACTGATCTATTCATCATAAATTTATAAACTTTCGACATTTTGTAATCAGTCTAGTTTTCCAGTAATTAATGCTTTAATCAGGGCCGGATTTACCTAGGGCCCCGCGATTCTAGGGGTCCCAAAACTGTCAATCAGTTTTCAACTTTTATAAACTTTTAATAAGAAAAAAATGTGTTTTTATTAAATTGCTAGATAGGAAGTAAAATTTTAAAGGTTCCTTATAAGTTATAAGGGGCCTTTAAAATTAGACGCAGCTGATTTGAATTTTTAGGGGCCCCAAAGCTTTGCTTGTCCTAGGGCCCCCAAAAATGCAAATCCGGCTCTGGCTTAAACACTTATCCACAGATAGCTACGAAAGCTTTAATCGAAGAATGGGCTTAAACACTTATCCACAGATAGCTACGAAAGCTTTAATCAAAGAATGGCTTACAGTGCTATCTACACAATAAATGGACAGGGAGGAAAAGGTGATGAAATTGCTCATCGTGAAAAGAAAATTGAGCGATTGAACTATTATATCAAAGAGGGATTTACAAATAGTATAACCAGGAGGTCTTTGATGTGTTCGATCGACCGTTTCGTGATTTCGGAGAAGGAAGAAAATCAGAATGACTGAAGCGTAATGGTTATCTTAAGCTTTTAAACCTCGCCAGAATCTTATTCTACTATCGATCTTGGGAAGCATCGGTTTAGCCACGGAAATAATCGAATTTCACATTAAATAAATCCAGCACTGGCTTGAATTGGAAATGAAGCAATTATTGCAATAAGCAGCTTCGAAAAATTATCCAATTTGTATGTAGAAATTTCAAAATTCTACTTTGTCGTAGATCCGGAAACTCAACAGCAATATAAAGCATTAGAATTCACGTGAAATCATTATGGCAGTTATGCTGATAAGCAGTATCCAAATTACAATATGCATGTTTAAAATCTTCAATGTGTCCTCATGATATGCTTCCTAATTACTGATTAATGTGTGTAATCTGATACACATGATCAATAGCACGTAAGATTGGTTATTGTGTTAAGAAATTCAACAGAACGAATCTTAAATGAAAATATTTATGAAATCTGGTTTTTAATGAAATAATGTAAGATATCTATTAAAAAATCATTATAAAAGATGCAGAGATGATTCACATTCAGTAAAATGATAGTAATATAATCCACTTCTTCTGTAAAGTTTTGCTCTATTCGTTCAGTTTATCCACGCTTTGTAAACAGAATAAGATTAACTCAGCTGCATGATTTCTACGGTAAAAACATTGAATAAGGTAAACATTTTTAAAATTATTTTTTACTATACATTAAGAAAATTGGATTTATACTAAAAGGAACAAACTCACATTTTTTCTAATTACATGATTTAATTAGATACTTATTTAAGTAAGATGCAGAGTAACTCCATTTATTCCCAAAAATGTATGTAGTAATAATTTAGAAGTAAGGATATAATGTTATGTTAAAATAACTTTTTCATTTAAGTGGATTAGTTCTTTTTTTGAATAACAAATTAAGCAAATTTTATTAATGTAACTAGTCAATTTTGATAATTATTTTAAAAAATAAACTGAGAAAAATGCAATTCTCTCAACAACAACAATCCGATCACCATAATCAAAGTAAATAGATTCAACATAACATTAAAATTTCATTTGTCGAAATGGATGTTTCGGTAAAGATAGAAAACTAAGTATTTATTTATTAATTTGCCGGATTAAAATTAATTATTAAGCAATCACAAAACAAATATCACAAGGAATAAACGAATATAACAATTTTGATTAATTAAAACTAATCAATTGAATTTTAGAAATATTTCCGGTGAAAATTATTATTTAAATGACATATATAAAATGCATAAAATTGATTAAAGAAATTAAACAGAATATCAATAATTTTTTTATATTAAACAAAAGTTAATAGACAGACAAAGACCTTCAACGAATCATTTCAAAATAATATAGCTTTAATTGCCTTTATAAATAAACAAAACCAAGACAGATTATCAACCAGTATACCTTGAATCCGCTTTGAATTCTGTTTTTTCAGCGTGACGTGAGAGATGCTCTTGTCACGATAGATAGAAAGAAGGTCAGAAACGACCCAAAACTCAGGCTGGTTTCGGAATTTAAGCACCAAAACAAATTACCAACCGTGAAATTTCTTCGAAATTCAGAAATCACACAAAAATGGATAACCATCAAAAACCAATATAACAAATCTCATTAATAAAAGGATAAAGTTTTAAAATAAGAAAAGAATTCAGGAAGTTATCCTCTGGTTAAGCAGGATATTCTTTTAGTAAAAGTGCCAATTAAATATGTAAATTTCGTTAGTCTATATACAGAACTGGTTATATTCGTGAATACTCCAAGCTATATTCGATATAAATACAATATTTTAATTAACTTAATTTAATTAATTGAGATAATCTTTTTTAATAAAGGTGTGCTGTCTGTAAACATACGTACAGGCCATTAATCGTGTGTAACATCTATATATTAAAGCCATCAAAATCTTGCTAAATAAACTGTGACCTCAACCTTCTATTGGTGTGATGTCATATTTAACTATTTCATAAAATACGACAAAGAATGTGTCAAAATAAAGGGCATCATTTGTTTCTTTTTTTGTCAGTGTGGTTCTGTAACAGATGAGCCAGTCTGTTTTGGCCTCGAGCGAATCCTGACAAAAGTGGGAGTGGGGGAGGATGGGGAACGATGAGTATATAACGTTGAAACACAGGGAAGTTCCGGTGTTATAGCTCAGACGTATTAGCGAGTCTGGTCTTAACAACGCCACTGCACTTATCCTACGTGACAGGTAAGCCATTTTTTTTACAACATAACTTTCAATATTCATCAAATAATTATTTAATTAAAAATTTTTATCGACAAAAATCAAACACTTTCTTTTTTTAATAACGTTTATTAATATTCAGTTAACGAGTTTCCTGTTGAAAATTTATTTTTCCCTTTTTAATAATTTCAAATATAATTTTTAAAGCAAGGAAAAAAAATACCGTTTTGATACAATTCACGAAACGAATCAATTATGACGCGAAATTAATTATCACGTCATTATTGACGTACACTGTTCAGATTTTTAATTTCCTTGAAATTAAATCCGTTTTAAATCTTATTAAAGCAGTTTCTGCTTAGTTTAAAAATAAATTAATTAATAAAAATTAATGTAAATCTATATTTAAACATGTTAATTAGTGAAAAAAATTTTTTCTTTTGTTTTGAGATTTAAGCAATCTAAAAAAAGGTTTTAATGTTAAAAATAGAAAAAGACAAATGACGTTTAATTTAATTCAATAATAGAAATAGAAAAGTCCAATATAGTAATCAATTTTTGAAATTGTTACGTCACAGAAGAGATCGTTATTTCCTATTTCAAATTTTTGAATATCGAACGGTCCGATCGAATTACAAATGAATACTTTTCGATAATGTATGACCCATATTGGACTTACCGGTTACAAATTAGGTTAGGTATGCGAACATAGGTCGACGTCATTAACCGTTTATTTTCCTACAGAAAATTATTTGAAAAATGTGGAGAAACTTGGTGATTGGTTGTATATGCTGCGCAGGTAATTAAAATCAATATAGATATCCATCGATTGGTTAAATATTATTCAAAATTAACATTAAATTACTATTTCAGCTTTATCTCTGGTCTGGGGGAAATCTTTATTGAGAGTGAGTATTTTCTAATTTCTACACACACAGCATTGTTAATTTGAAATCATTTTGTTGAAAATAAATATTTTGAATATTATTAGTTTTTTAATGATAACTTCCTAGATAGAAATATCTTTTTTATTTTTTTGTTTTCAGTCCAAACGATGGGAAGAGTTTCCTGATGTGGAATTCACTTTTGATTGCAGCAATCGTCCAATCGGATTTTACGCCGATTTGGAATTCGAATGTAAGATATTCCACATGTGTGATGCATATGGTAGAAGGGTTCCGCACATATGCCCCAATGATACTATGTTTAATCAACAATACAGAGTCTGCGATTGGAATCACAAGGTGAACTGCAAAGACGCACCCAATTTTTATCATCTAAACGAACTTACTTACGAAGCACCACCACCTAAAAATTTGTGATCGATCATACGGAATCAATATGATTCTTCATCTAGAGATGACTTTTTATAACAAATTTTGTACAAATTTGAGAGAATGAAAAAAAAAACGAATGTATGATATATAGAAAAATATATATATATATATTTTTTTAAAATTCAAACATGTTTTATTTCTACTAAGTTTATTTTTCTGAAACTTTAATCTTGATGATATTCGCAAAAAACTTCAAGAATTATATTTATGATGAAATTTTCTTATAAACTTTTATTGGGTAAACAGCCATATAAAAAAATTGATTCTGTTAATGTAATAGAGTGAATGATGAAAGTTAAATCAATTAAAATTTTTTATCTGAAGCACTAATAGGATTTACTGTTATCTAATGGCATCTTTCTATTTTAATAAATAAAATCTTATAATAGAATAAATATCGTATGGCGCCATCTGTTAAAAAAATTAAACTTTATTCCACTGCATATACATATTAATAAAATATGATGTTTGCATGCGGTTAAATTAAAAATAAATTGAAAATCAAAATAGTTATTAAATTTATCTGGACAATTTTTTTTAACATTAAATACTTTAATTATGTATAAATTGAAAAAGTTAAAATATCATTTTTATTAAATTATTCATAATCTAAAAATATACAAATTATAAATATTTTATTATTTTTTATGGCAATTACATTTTCTCATTATAAATT
>AYEL01075801.1:0-11202 GCA_000484575.1 Olivierus martensii
TACCACAATATCTAAAAACTTCACCAACACCACAATATTTATTATACCACAATATCTAATTTATTAATATAAATTATATTTATGTAATCAAAATATAATAAATAGATTAGCACAGTGTTTTCCAAACTGTGGGGCATGCCCCACTAGGGGGCATCTATTCCAAGGGAGTGTGCAAGAATTAACAAAAACATCATTTTTGACACAAACAGGCAAAAAATAAATTCAAATTGGTGTTGAAAAAACTGAATCAGCAAAACGGTTATAAATATAATACATATATCAATGTATCCAGAAACTTTTCTGCTATAACTATTTTAAAGACAAAATGACAATCTGGTTTAGTGATTGTAAAAGAATTGTGAGTAGCGATATCTTTCATGACACCTGATTTGAGAGAATTGGTGCTGCAAAAACAAGCCCATCTATGGCATTAAATATTATGTTGTATTAAACATGTATTTTATTTTTCGTTTTTTTTTTTGTTGTTTAATTGTATTAAAAATTATTATACCATAATAAATATTATTTTTTTATCTATAAGAACTTTGTCTATACAAAATATGACATATTGTTTTATAGTATTAAATTGTAAGTAGAAAGTATTTATAAAATTAGACTGTTATGAAAATGGGGGGCATACCAATTTTTTATGAAAAAAATCAGCACAGACACAAAAGTTTGGAAGCCACTGCTAGATTAAGCAGTATCATTAATATACAAATTTTTCATTTAGAAATGTCTTCAATATCATAGATATTATTATTAGCTTTTTGTTTAGAACAATAAAACATTTCTGTTTAGAATTGTTTTATTGTTTTAAAGCAGGGGTTCCCAAAGTTTTACTTAGGTGGGCCAAATTGTAAATTCCAAAATATTTGGCAGGCCAAAAAAAAGTGTTATGGAAAAATATGTTCAAATTGATAAAAAGTTAGACACAAGGGAAAGATTTATATTTTCACATATGTAAGTGCTTCCAAATAATGAAAACATATTTGGAAGCATTTATACATGTATTTTTTAATCGAACAATTTTTAATTAGATGATAAAATTTATTTATTTTTTGTAAAGATGTAAATTATCTCTATGAATTCAAAATCACAGATGATCTGACATTGTGGGCAGCACTTCTAGGGTTTGCAGGCTGCATTTGGCCCATGGGCTGCACTTTGGGAACCCCTGTTCTAAACAGAAAACTAATGATGATATCTGTGATATCGAAAACATTTCTAAATAAAATTTTTGTGTATTAATGATACTACTAAATGTGCTAGTCTATTTATTATATTTTGATTATATAGTCATAAAAGCAGGTAAAAATGAATTTGTTTGTTTATATTTATGTATGATGAATATTTGGCAAACTGTTTTAGTATAATTTTTGTATCAGAACCCCTCCATAAAAAATTACATAGATCTAAATAGATGACTATAGATTAAAGTTTCAAAAATAAATAGATGACTATTTGATCTAATTTCTAAGATATGAATTGAAGAATTAAAGATTCTCTCTAACTATAGGTGATTAAGAGTGCAAATCTATGGTTAAGATTTATTTAAAAAACTGTATATTTGAGAAATTGTATCTGATGGACATCTAAGTCTTTTGCAAATTCATCTGTGATATATCTAATTATGATATAAGCAATTTTTAGGAATATAATATTTTGATATAAATATTGATTTCACATTCAGTAATTTAAACTGTATATTCAATTGATTCATTTCTTTATAAACAATAGTAATCCAATTAATACTAGCAGAACTTCAGCAATACCTCAAGACATCAGGAAATCCTAATAGAATGTTTTATTATATTTGTCATCTATTTAAAAAATATGAGAATTCTGTCATATAATTTGACATATTGTGCCTTTTCACGAATTTCAGCACATAATTTGGATTTTGGCTAGTCATCAGCAGCTACATTTCAAATTTTCTGGTCAGGATTTAAAGTGAACAGATTTATTTATATTTTGGGCATTGGCTGATCAACTTGACCAAAGTACAAAGTGTCTGACCACTTTGCAAATTGGCTGATTTCAGAGAATGATCATAACATATGTATATATATATTGCCTCAACTTATGATCACTTGTACTTTGGACAGTGATGTCATCAGTAAATTCTGTGATTGGCCAATGCAATTTTTATGCATAGTATTCTGTGTGCAATGAATGATGTATCAAAAGTGTCCTTTTTTATGCTGGTTTTTATAATTTTGTGTTCATTATGTTTATTATGATAATATATAATGTCTTAATAAAAATTGTTAGTTGGAAATCCATAAATATTTGGTATTTCCAACCTACAATTTCTGACTTATGACTACAGGATTCAAATTGAATTCCATTGTTAGTTTAGCAATACTATTATTTTATTTTAAATTATGTAACACTTTTTGGCTGTTTTTAAAAACTTTCAAATTATGTTTTTAGAACAGAATATTCTTTTTTGTGTATAACAAATGAAGATGGTCAATATTCAATTAAAAACATTATTATAATAAAAAAACATTGTCAATCAGCCATAGAGCAGGCAATAAAACTTATTTATTGGTTGCACATGTATTTCTACACATTCACATAAAATTTAAAGTACTTTCAGCTTGTTTCAAACCTCTTTAGTTCCAATAGCTACAAGTTCTACTACTATTGAAACATAATGTTCTATTGTAGAAGAAAATTAAAAAAAAAATTGTTGCCAGGACAATGTATTAGTCCACACAAAGATTTATTACACAACAGGCTATGTGGATAGCTGAAAACATCTTTGAATAAACGATTTATCTTACTTATTTGGCTTATTGTTTGCTTTTATTTAATATCTAAAATAAGAAGTTTTCCTTTATTCATTATGATTTGTTACATATCTTTTGTATATATGGTGAACAAAGATTACTAGTGACTTATAATTATAAATTATTATTATATACTTTTATATTTCATATATTACTTACTTTTGTGCTAAATTGTTTTTTATTTATTTGATAGAATGAATAACTATATCTAAAATATTTTTTAAATCTCATTATAATTTAATACATCGCACAGTACTGTAATTTTACAGGATAATGTCACAAGTGATGATCAATTATTACTATAATAAGAGTTAATAACTTTATCAATATTATTATTATCAATAATGAATTATAATAAGTAATGTTATTGCATTTAGATATTTAGAATTACAAAATGCATCATATTATGATACTTATGACTCATGCTTTGTATATAGGCAATGATAAATTTATAATTTATGTAAGTTAGGTTCTAATATGTATTTATATATAAAATTGCTACTATTTTATTACAGAAGAATCCAATTACTCATAGAAGGATGTGTTTGAAATAAGACATCCTTAAATACAGGATAAATTGTTATAACTTGAATATACGAAAGAAACTGCTTTCAAAGGCTATTGACTCAAAAGTACAACAAACACAAGCACTTAATAAGCAGTCCAAAATTATAACCAACATAAAATAATTCTTTAATAAGGAACGTTTTCGGCCTTAGATGGCCCTCATCAGCTTTTAACTTAAATACATCTTATAGAACAATCAACAGTTATGATTGTTCTATAAGATGTATTTAAGTTAAAAGCTGATGAGGGCCGTCTAAGGCCGAAAACATTCCTTATTAAAGAATTATTTTATGTTGGTTATAATTTTGGACTGCTTATTAAGTGCTTGTGTTTGTTGTACTTTTGAGTGTTATAACTTGTTTCATTTGCCAGAAAAAAGTTTTCTTAAAGAGTGACACACAATAAAATGTGAGAATGATTGGTTCTTTTGTATTTTTCATTGTGCATAACAAAAGTGTTTCAGAAAAATAACACATATTATGCCTTATATTTTTATTCCATATATCTTTGACAAATACTTTGATATTTTTTCGTGTTTTTGAATCTTTGTTAAGCTGTTATCTATTTATTATTTATTAAAATATCTAAAACAGAAATATGCAAATATATGTTACAATTCATTATGATATTCAAAAGAAATTCCAAGGCACAGAAGATTCAACAATCATAAGCAAATGAAAAAATTAAGACTAATTATAGAGTGCCAACCAAGACAAGGAAAAAAGACATCCAGCAAGCAATTCAAACAGTAAAGAGATGACATAAGGAAAATGATTGATTTTAAATGGATGCAGATAACATAAGATTCATAAATACATATAGAAACAAAGAATGGAAGCATATATAAAACTGGATGATGATACAAATACTAAAGATCAGTACCAGATCTAGGTGAGCAACTGAGATAATCAGCAGGTGAGTGAAAATTTTGAGAGGGTGCAAAAATGCAGTTGCAATTTCACACACAAGCTTAATTATATTTATCTTGACAATATTTTATGCTGTAGAGTCTGTCTACAAATATATTATATAATGGCATATTTTTCTAATGGATAATACTTAAGGGAAAAGAGAAGCCAATGACAATTTGTCTAAACAAAATAAATAAATATGTTTCCCTCACGTTTTCTCTCATTGACATATCGTAATCAGGATATCATGATCACAAATATGCTTTATTTATTATTATTGTTTTTAACAAAGATACCACTTTATTTTCATTAAAAGCTATATATAATCCCAGTCTATAGTCTGTTCCACTTTGAGATGACAGTGATGTCACAAAATGATGTCATCTGGTGGCGTAGCACACAATAGCGTATTCTTCTGCCATTAGATGATAAAAAGTATAAATAGCACATTTTCAATAATTTATCTACTTTTTTTTATGCATAAACAGATTTATTGGCAAAATGTTTTTACTTAATCTGAAGTCTTCATCATGTTCCTGATATTATTCTAAATACACTTTATAAAAATTTTTTCATTTTATTAATGTTTTTCCATTTTTTATTATTTATTAAAATATTAATTTTCATGCACTCATGTTAAAAAGTTATAATAATAAAAGTGAGATTATGTACTTTTAAATAATTTTATTATTTTTATTAAAGTGTTATTCTTGATAATATCATTGATAAGACATTGTCGGCATTTGTCTATCAGTAGATGACTTATGATGGGGCATTTGTTACAGAAAAAATAACGATGTGTTTCATGTTAATGGCAAATTTAGTAAAATCTTCATATCTACTTAAACAATCATTCATAATTTTTCATTTCAAATACTTGTTTAGTATTGATACTGTGCCTTCATTCATTTCCTTTCCGATTTTGTAAACAATCCTTACTGACATGCTGGTTAATTCCATTACCAAATCTACAATGTAAATTGATGTACTATGTGTTATCTGAATATAGTTCTACTAATTTGCTCTAAACATTAAATATAATCTGCTTCGTCTGACTAGGAAGAGTCTTTCACGTTATTCTTCACATAAGAACAAGATGCCATCTTACTTTTAAAATAATCTCGAATACAAATATTCTCAATTATGAAATTTTTTATTTTTTTTTAATTTTGTTTTTTTTTTCTATCCTCAGATTTTTTATAATGTCGAGGATAAAAATACGAATTACGATTGCAGTGAGATTTTGAAACTTTATACATGAAAGTATTTTAATCAATATTTCTTCTTGCAGATGAACTACAACTGCTTTACTCGTGACATCACTGCCATCTCAAATTGGAACAGACTATAGATTTACTGTTTCTCAACCTAATCCAAGTATTTTGTATCTTTCTCAATGACTATGTATTTGATGTCATTAAATTCCCAGTTCCAAAGTATTAAATATGTATGTATTAATGTGCATGAGTGAAGAGAAGAGAGGCACTATTTTCTAATGTTGCTTCAGGTGACAAAATATCTAAATCTGGTGCTGCAGAAGATGAAGATTATAGCAAAAATATTTTAGAAATTCATAGAAAAACAAAACATTTAAATCATATTATTTGAAAGCAATTCAGAGAACTCTTTACATAATAATAAACAAGTACTTAGGCAGGAACAAAAATAACCGAAACACATAAGATTAATATTTTTGTTCCTGCTTAAGTGCTTTTTTATTATTATGTATCTTCTCTAGGCAGTGTATTAATTCATATTTTTATAGAGAACTCTTTAATTTCTATAACAAAAAGCAATTCATACTAACTTTGAATGTAAAATTCTTTATATACATTGTTTTTTGGAACATTTATATCTTTAAAAATCAGTAATAGTAAAGAAACAATAATAATGAAGTTACTATTTAATAAAGGAAAATAAGGCTTATATTGATATTATGACCATGGTATCTGTCTTTCAATGTGTCCCCACTTATAACTTCTGAACTAATTGCAGTAGGTCTCCTACTTAGGATTTATTCATTTCAAAAAATTCTATGTAAATTGAAAATCTTATGTGGCTTGCAATTTAAACAACATTAATCCAAATTCAATATATACAAAATTGATCAACAAATCATTGATAAACAGAATAACTAGATAAAATTAATGAACATACCAGAGAACTCTTTAATTTCTATAACAAAAAGCAATTCATACTAACTTTGAATGTAAAATTCTTTATATACATTGTTTTTTGGAACATTTATATCTTTAAAAATCAGTAATAGTAAAGAAACAATAATAATGAAGTTACTATTTAATAAAGGAAAATAAGGCTTATATTGATATTATGACCATGGTATCTGTCTTTCAATGTGTCCCCACTTATAACTTCTGAACTAATTGCAGTAGGTCTCCTACTTAAGATTTATTCATTTCAAAAAATTCTATGTAAATTGAAAATCTTATGTGGCTGTATCTTGCAATTTAAACAACATTAATCCAAATTCAATATATACAAAATTGATCAACAAATCATTGATAAACAGAATAACTAGATAAAATTAATGAACATACCGTGAGCATTAATATAAAAATTTAAACCAGCACAAATAAAAAGACTTCTGCATCTCTATATATTTGAAAATGAAAAGTTCATATAAAACTGAAAATCACATAGATCTATTGTAGTAGATATGAAAATTTATTAATTTTTAAAAAATGTTCTGCCATTAAATGTGACCTCAATATTTTATGTTTTAACTATATAGCCACAATCATTTAAATATAGTAGGCATTCAAACTTATGAAATAATCTCATAATGATAGATTTCTATAAAATTTAGTAGGAAGATTGATGATGATTGTAATGACTCAGTTAAACTTTTATTTTCAACTTCACAAAAATGAAAAATGTTCAAACTTCAGAAATTTCACCTTAATTTTTGAACTACCAAATTTATTTTCTATGAAATTCAGTAGGTGGATTAGGTCATTAAAATCAAATAAGATTAACATTATAGCTTTATTCATTTTAAAAATTGGCAAGCATTCAGTTTTTTAAGGTGCTTTCTAATAACTATTGAACTTTATAATAAATTTTATAATATTTAATAAAAAGGCAATAATTTTGAATATGGCTTTGATGTCATAAATTTTAATTTCACATTTTTAATCATTAAAAATAGGGAATATACTTGGAAGTAGATGAATAGTTCATTCCAGAACTGCTTATTGAAATTTAATATCACCAAATCTACATAATAGATATATTATAATATGGCAACTTATTGCCATATATACCATACTTCATTTTTGCATGGGAATCTAAACCCAAAGGGTTTAGATTCCCATGCAAAAATGAAGAATGAGGTCTGGGATTTGATTACAAAGTGTAAGATAGAAAATGTCCTTTAACTATCAATTCTAATAAAATATAGGTATCCTTGGTTTTTGTCTATCTATCTTCCATAAATTTGGCCTTATATAAAACTATCCAGTTTACCCAGCTTTGCCTGAGAATTTCTAGCAAATCATTTATAGGGAGTTTTTGGTTTGTAAGATTTTCTAATGGTTACAAAATATATTCTATTTGTAAGCAAAGGTGAAAAAATCAAAAGCTTTGGGTATGATGATGATGATATAAGTGATGTCATATATCTGAACTTTTGTGACTTCAAACACTGATGTTGTTTGTAAGCAAAGGTGAAAAAATCCAAAGCTTTGGGTATGATGATGATATAAGTGATGTCATATATCTGAACTTTTGTGACTTCAAACACTGATGTTTTGTGATATCATCCATTATACATCAAAACGATGTCAAGCACTAGTGATGGTCTAAGACATTATCCATTGTTATATTGTAGATTGAAACTATTGTGATGTAATACACTGATGATGTTCTGGGGCATCATTGATTGTTACAACGGAACACAATTGTGTAACGTCAAAACAATGGACTTGTTTTGATATCACACATTGATAACATTCTGAGACATCATTTGTTGTTAAGTTTTATATTGGAATATTTGTGACTGCATTCATTGCTATGCCACAATGATGTTACACACACTGACGTTTTGTGATGTCATCCACCATTGTTTCATACATCAGAACTGTTGTGAAGTCATTGATATATCACACACTGATGTTACACATTCTGATGTTTTGTAATGTCATCCATTTTTACTTTATATGTTAGAATTGTTGACATCATTGCTATGGCATATTGATGTCACACACTGATAACATTCTGGGTGTTTTGTGATGTCATCCATTTTTACTTTATACGTTAGAATTGTTGACATCATTGCTATGGCATATTGATGTCACACACTGATAACATTCTGGGATATCATCCATTATAATATTGTACAGATAAACTTTTTCAATGTCAGTACTTGTTATGTCATGATCCATACACTGATGTTTGTGATGTCATTTATTGTTATGTTGTGGTAACATCATGCTTGTGAGACCATGACATTATCTCTACTTCATACCTTGCAATATCAACAATAATCAGAACAACAAACTGAAGGATTTAAACACATATTTTAAATTATGACTCCAAAATATCCCATTCCTGGGGCAATTTTGATCCAGAGTAACCTATATTACCCATGAGGAAAGTTACTCTGAAAATTTTGGTCACTCTGAATCTTTGCAATTTATACAATATTTGTCATTCAAGTTCACTTTGGCATCTTTTGCCATGAATGGTTTTGGATTTCTATTTAAACAGCTTTTTTTCAGCTTAATACTTAATTTTGACAATTATTTTCAAAATTGTTATTACGATGCAAGAATAAAAACTTAATTTCCAACATGATAATTAGTTCATTTAAAATTGAACTAATCCAGGTGTCCCTCGCTTTATGCAATTAAATTAATTGGTTCTACAAAATAATTGTGTAAATTGAGTCGAATTTAGTATGGGTGAGATAGGGATAGGGGTTTCTTCAGAAAGATGAAAAAAAAAAAAACATGAAAGCTTTACATCTGTGACCAAAAGAAATTTTAATGAATGAATGGTTTAATAAAAAAAAACATGAAAGCTTTACATCTGTGACCAAAAGAAATTTTAATGAATGAATGGTTGGATGAATGAATTTAATTAATACAATGTCGTAAACACCTAAACACTACATACTTCTGACAGTCTTCAATCCAATGATGAATGGACTGGGTCTGATAATCATTCTCTTGCTTTCTTGAAATCGCTGGAATGATGGGCTGATGATCAACTTTTTTAATGAAACAATCAAGACTCAGATGATGGGCAGCATTCTCTCTCTATAAAGCTTTGTGATAGGCCAAAGAATTTTGAATTTCTCGCAAGTTTGGCACTTCTAGTCTCATTAGGATCAGTTTCTTCAATTATTCTGATGGCACTGTACAGGTGTCTCTCGCTTTATGCAATTAATTGGTTCTATGAAATAATTGTGTAAATTGAGTCGAATTTAGTATGGGTGAGATAGGGATAGGGGTTTCTTCAGAAAAATAAAAAAAAACATGAAAGCTTTACATCTGTGACCAAAAGAAATTTTAATGAATGAATGGTTGGATGAATGAATTTAATTAATACAATGTCATAAACAGCTAAACACTACATACTTCTGACAGTCTTCAATCCAATGATGAATGGACTGGGTCTGGTGAGTCTGGATAATCACTCTCTTGCTTTCTTGAAATCCCTGGAATGATGGGCTAATGATCAACTTTTTTAATGAAACAATCGAGACTCAGATGATGGGCAGCATTCTTTCTCTCTCTCTATAAAGCTTTGTGACAGGCCAAAGAATTTTGAATTTCTTGCAAGTTTGGCACTTCTAGTCTCATTAGGATCAGTTTCTTCAATTATTCTGATGGCACTCTCAATGTGTTTAAAAAATTTAGTCATTTGTTTTGTTGTAAGCTGTTTGTTGGGCTCAGCAACAAAGGGCTCCTGATTTCTGGAAATGGAAATCATCATGTTGTTTTTCCTTTCAATGTGTTTAAAAAATTTAGTCATTTGTTTTGTTGTAAGCTGTTTGATGGGCTCAGCAACAAAGGGCTCCTGATTTCTGGAAATGGAAAACATGTTGTTTTCATTTCCAGAAGCTCTTTGTTAGTGAGCTCTGATCAAGAACATTTTATTTAATTCCATGGCTTTGATGAGTGGGACTAGAACAGTTTATCCACATTTGTCTCATCTACATGAGACAATTTTAACAAAAATTTTTTTTAATTTAAAAAGTTAATTCACTTTTTAAAATCACAATATAGCGAAAACATGTAAAGTGAGATTGTGTATAAGGAGGGGATACCTGTATTGTGTATAGAGAGGTACTACTGAACCCAGTTGGCCTGAATTCAAGTAAACTATCCCATTTCCAGACTGGAGAACCATTCAGTGCAGCCTCTATGGGATTGATAGCCAAAGGTTGAGGGATGAAGCCTCTAATTAAAGATATTGTCTGGAATATGATTTTATTCTTGTTTCTTTTTATTATATTTCAATCCTATTCAATATATGCTACTGTTCCATTTATTTGCAGAATTTCTCTTTTTTATTGACTATTCATTTATCAATTATACTTTTTGAAACTTATGAAGAGGAATAGTCTGGAGTATGATTTTATTCTTGTTTCTTTTTATTATATATCAATCCTATTCAATATATGCTACTGTTCCATTTATTTGCAAAATCTCTCTTTTTTATTGACTATTCATTTATCAATTATACTTTTTGAAACTTATGAAGAGGAAATTTTAAATGCATTTTTCTAAAAATCAAAATGATTAACCAAATTTTTTTATTTTGCATTTTTATTTTATTTTTTTGCAAGGAATTGAGTCTTTTGACTTTTACTGTGTATTATGAAACAACTTATAAAATGTTTTATTTCCTACATAAATAAATTATAGTTTTAAATAAAAAATACAATATATATAATAATA